>UELX01000175.1:0-110270 GCA_900480035.1 Eupelmus urozonus | reverse complement strand
GGGGGGGGGGGGGGGGGGGGGGGGGGGGGGGCAAGATTATGCGACGCGTCTCGTGCGCGGGTGTATGAATTAGCAGGGAGCGTTGAGAGATACGGGATAGGTGGCCGGAAGGCAAAAAATTTACAAGGCGGATTACACGCTTAATAGTTTCTTGCGCTCCGGCTGTTTTGCGCGCAAGCAAGTAAGCGTCTACAAAGCGGCTTTGTATATTTTAAGGGCGAGATTAACATACCGACTATTCGGGTAATAGATTTAACAGAGGAGAAAGATTGCTGAGAGTGTCGTTTTTAGGTAGTTACGTTAGCTTGGAATTTTTCATTGAGCGCAATGAATGAGCCCGAACTGAAAGAGAAAAATTTTTCGCTGAAATCGTTGGGTTGGTTATTTATTGCTAAATCCAATGTTTAGAAGCTTTACAAGTGAAGCTATTTGTTGAACTTATCTCAGGAAATTTATTTGTTCTTGTATAAAGTCTACTTTAGCTAAGAATCTATGTTCTACGGTTTTCGATGTATTTCGATTTTGTAAAAAAAAAAAAATGTTATTTCATTGCATTTATCGAATTTTATGAACTTAAACTCGAAAGAAATGCATAAACTGAAAAATACATACATTTACGAACCGAATAAAAGTTTGGCCTTTCAGAATGATGTAATATCTCGGGGACACGGTCACTGCCTCCGGGAGGCTGCGACTTTTCCTTCAAGAATAAAAATGAATGTTGTGCGCAGCGCAGAGAACAGATAGGGGACTAGCGAGAATCCCAATGCAATTCTCTGCAATGTAGTCAGGAAGCTCCATTCTTAGTCTCAATTTATAAGAATTCAGTCAATCATATGTATTATGCGCAATCGCATATCAGGCAATCCTCTTAAAACTGTAAGAGCTTTAAACTCCTTTCAATGTCAAGAACATTAAACTTTTTTATTGAAATAATGTATAAGAAGTAAATTTTTTAAGAAGTTTAAAAGAAAATAATATAAAAAATGTGTGTCGATGTCCCACCATACTTGACTTTATCTACTTAACGCACTAAGCGATGTCAGTTAATTACTGATTTTTTCATTAAAGAACTCTTTCAAAATCTTGCTCTAAAAAATTGACAATATGAAACTGTCACCCTCCAGCCCCAAAATAAAAAAAAATAATAAAGAAACAATAAAATTACAGAAGTGGAAATGAAGAACGCGGGCTTACTGCAAGGGTGCGCGCGCGCCAAAATGACAGTGCTTCCTTCGGGAAGGTGTGTCGAGGGGGGGGAGGTGGAAGTGGGCGCGGGGTAGGGAGCGTCGGGCGCGAGTTATATGTAACCGGAAGCAATTTAATACCTCAGCCCCGACGCAGCGTCCGGGGACGGTAGGCCGGGGCTTGCGCGCTCTCTCGCTCGGATAAATGCGTTAGCTCGCGCGCGCCGCCGCCGGAGTTGTTTCCTCGCTTCGAACGAGCTTCCTGTCGCACCGCCGACGATTTTCCTAACAACGTTCGCGGTAATCTGATTTCCAAACGGCCTGGCAGAAATGATCGATACCCGCCCGCTGACTATACGCTGCTGTCTCTTTCTGTCTCTCTCTTCTGCGACTAAACTCGTTAAGCCGCGAAACATTTTTCGTCGCTCGCCGGAATCTAACTTTACGTTCGGCGCATTTTCCATTACCGTTTTTCATATTTGGCGGAGCTTTGTTGCTTCAAAACAATGGATTTCTTTGAAAAGTTTTGTGAATTACGTTTTAAAGACTTTTTGGAGTATTATCTGTAAAAAAACGCTATTGCGCATTCAACCAAATATCAGGATTTTAAGAGAATAAAATATATTACATTTATATTGTTATATATGAAATAAAATTTTTAGCAAAGTTTCTCAATGAAATAGCTCGAAGTTAAATAACTTTTCTTAATTTAATACTGTAAAAATTTTTCAATAGATTTTTATTAATCCTATTTCATGCAACTCCAACTAATCACATATCTACTAAAAAGCCTATAATAGCACACAAACAATGCAAAAAATAGATTTCCCAATTTCCCGCAATTAAAAATCAAAAATCTTCTCAAAAACAAAACAAAAAAAGTACATCCCCTATAAAAAGTCGAAAACTTTCGGTCCTCCGCTGCACAGTAATATCGCACTCATGAGCTGCGCAGCTCTCTCTCGGCAATTGCGGCGAGGATCAAAGCTCGCATTCTCTATCCCTCTGTACTTTTAGCTCGCGGCTAGCCAAGCCAGACTGCATATACACGTGCTGCAGAAGCGAGGCCCAGAGTCTAAATTACCATAAAAATTAAACGCCATTCGCGAAACGGCCGAGGCGTGTACTACTCGCTCGGTCGCGAGAGAAAGAGAGAAAGTAGGGCCGCAGGCCGTGCCGTATAACCAACAGGACTTAATTATTGCATCGTATGTACGCTGTGAAATCGTCTGGAAATCTCTAGCGCCGCGCCGTTACAACCTTCGCTCTACAATACTTCACGCGAGTGCTACTGCCGCGGGTATAGCGCGCGGGGGACGAACGGCGCAAGGGGTAGGGACCCCCCGAGCTATCGTTAAAGCGGCGCGCTGCAGCCTCGGCGAATAACTGAATCTCTCTTTCTCTCTCTCTCACTCTCTCTCGTTTTCATTGTTGATGCACATTTTTATTTCGCTTTATTTTCTCCGCCGTTTTCTCTTTTATCTCTTTTCACATCTCTCGTTCCCTTATTTTTTTTCCTACCGTTCGAGCTCGCCTAGATTTGCATCCCGGCGAATCTTTCTCGGTTCGTGAATCGCGGAAAATATTCGGAAAAACGCGGGATTGCTACCTCTAAATTAGCGTATTCGCTGAAATTATGGATCAGCATAAGCGAGATAAAGGAGCCGAGTGTATGAGCACAGCTTCACTGGACGCTACAAACAGACTCGGGGCGAATCGTGAAAAATTTATACCTCTAAATCTGTGTGTTATAAGATTGCACCGGCACATATTGTAGCTTTCGCGTCTACCTTTATGCTCGCAAAAAAAGGAATAAATCTGGCCTACGGAAAATACTGTATGATTAATAACGCTCGAGATCGTGCGTAAGAAAAAACAATCTATGCGCGAGGGCAGGCAGAAGCGCGATTGAATATTTATTAAGGAGGGTGCCGGAAGGGGAGAAAAATCTCGAGGCATTTGGCAAAACCGTCATTTATCAGCGACCTTTTAGAAAATTTAGAAGCGCCGTGGAGGCACAATTACGCAGGCGATCCTTTACGCCCAGTGCCGTTTCCCTGAAATTTTCATTAAATGTCGGCGCCAAAAATAGAAAGTAAAGGCTGTATTTTATTTTACGCCCGCGACTTTATTCAGCGCGCTAGCCAGAGGACGACGCTCCATAATTTATCGGATAATCTGTAAATACAGCCGCGTTTGTAAATTTGAAACGACGCGGGGCCGAAGCTTTTAAATGCGAGAGCGCTCGCTAGATAAAAAAAAAGAGTGATCTCGATTAAAGTGCGCTTGGGCTGAAAAAAGCCCGTCGCTGCCCAGCGGTCCGTTCGGCTTATTTAACTCGACCTTTTCCATCAATATTCAGTACACTTTGATTTGTCGCGCGGCGCCGAGCACTCTATAAATTGATCATTAACCCCTCCCCGAGTAAATATTTAGAGAGACCACAATGCGAACGCGGCCTCGGCCTGTGTGCACGCACTCGATTGCAATTCCTCGCTCTCGGCTCTCTCCCGCCATATATCCAGTCCCGGATGAAAATGTTGCAGCGTTCCCGGGGCAAAGTCCCAGTCCTCGGGTAAACACTTGGTCTCATCTTCTTGCCCGCTTGCTGCCCCAGGCGAGCTTATATTTGGGCTGGACAGGGGAAACGAGTCGGAGAAAGGGGGCCAGAGGGGCAAAGAGAGGGGGCAGGGCATTGGACAATTGACACGGCACTGCGTCGGCCCTACCGGATCAAGCTGGACGCCGAGCGAGAGAGCTTTATTGACCGTTACGAATCACACGCGTATATGCGCGCTGCAAAGGAGAGTATAGTGGATTCGCTGATGCCTGCTGTTCCGTTACACGTGTAAATTCTCGGAATATCAGATGGATATTCCGTATATACGTAACGCGACAGCGAGAGCTAGAGCGGAGTTAGCTATTCAAATTAGACAGCTTTGTATGCGCGATTTTAGAAATATAACTTTTTACGGGATCGAGTGCACATACGGCGAGGCTACGCCGCCATGCATGGGAATTCGCGAATTTGAAGCGCTTATTTAATATCTGCTGGTATGCTCGGCACGCGGATCGTCATATCTATGTGATCTCCGCGCGCCTTGGCGCATATCAGCTTGCAACTTCGACCGAGTTTCTTTTAAATTAGAGCTCGTATGAATAATTCTATTGAGGCTGTTTAAACACGGCTGTTATCGCTGAAAGCTTATCGATGAGTCTTTATTTTCGGCGGCGCAAAGGATTCTGTTACGCTTGCTGATAAGAGGACCAAGGACTTCTAGATCACAATGAACACAACGTCGGATAATGGAAATTTTTATACCTTTCCACTTTCCCTCTTCGCGTTTCGCCGTCTTTTCGTCATTTCTCCAGGCCCTCCACCTCCGGAAACTTATTTAAATCAACGAATTTTTCCATCCCCCGTCTCCGGATCGCATCCCTCTTTGGCTTTATCTCGCGACAAACGCAAGAGGAGAGCCGAAAAGGAAGGAGCGCGCTAGCCGGCCGCTGTTACCGACTGCGCTTTGTTCGAGACGTCATGAAACAATGAAAGGTTCATTGTTTCTCCAGCATCCTCGCGGAGAGAAAGAGAGGAAGAGGGCGAGTCAAAGGGAAACTCGGCGTTGTAAGCAACGAGTGCGCGCGGCCAATCCCGCCAAGCGGCGCCCGCTTCGTTTTAACGAAATGTTTTAATGAATCCGGAAGCCGGCGCTGCGCGCAAGCTCGTACTACTCGTGTATTTACGCGCGCGCATCCTTTTCTCTCTCCAATTTTTTTCTCCGTATTCTCCGTCTCCGCGAAGCCGTTTCCTCGCGCTGAGAGCGAATTAATTGGCCATGAAGTCCTTTTTTGTCATCGTCTTTTCTCCTCGTGCCGCGCGCTGGCTATATACGTATATAATCCCGGCGCCGCGCCGTTGACTCGAGAAAAATTTCCTTGGTCTTATCGTGTTAATGCGCCTCTAATTAGACTTTGAGATTCTCTCCTGACTGCCCTTCTTAGGCGTATGAAATGCCAATGAACGCTATCAGTTCGCTGCGCTTTGTTTCGCTGATTTATTGCCGTAATTATTTTCAGCGCGAGTCTTGTACTTATCTACCGCCTATTCTATTTTGCAAGGTCTATTCTGTTTTTGCGACCGACAGAGATATTATATGGAAAAATAATAAATTACTTCTATTAATATCTACGTTCATTGTCGTTTTTGTTGTATGAAAGAAAAAGCTTTGTGACGCTGATATTTTTGGAATCTGTGTTTTTGACGAGTTCTAATCTATGGACTCTTGATTCATAAAATATAGTTTTTATATTGATTATAAAACGCGGTTGATTATGTAATTATAAAAGATGATTGTTTGATAAAGTTTTTAATAAATTAACAAATTAACATTTTTTCTTAGAAGTTTATAATTAACTTTTTTTATTAAAAACACTAATGGCAAAATGTGTAATAAAGTTATGTACATGTTCATCATTTTAATTTGCTTGGTTATTTTAAATAATAAATTATTTTACATAATAATTTTAATAATAAAATTAAAATTTCTTGATGAAAGTAAAAGGCTAATGCACTTATCAGCGTTTGTAATCAGGTAAAGGAAAGAAGCGAGGGAACTTGTATTTTACAAGATGTAATCTCCCTTTATTATAGTTTAATTAAATTTCAAAGTTGTAAATTCTCAAAATTATATTTTAAAATTTTTATTGAAATCCAATAGTTAAACCGAAGAATATAAGTTTCAACTTAACAACTTCAAACAAATCAGGTAGTGAAACTTCGATGACAAGAATAAAAAAGTACTTTGCAGATTTTAACTCTAACAACATTAGCCGGGGCAAACTTGATTATTTAAACAAAGTTCCAGCCAGAATTTCTAAAAACTTTAAATTAAAAATGACAAACGGTTCGTTAAAACTTTATTTTTTATTAATCAAAGCACTATTTGGATTGACGGCCGATACTTAAAAAAAAAAATCTACTAGCAAAGCGCCGGTGCCGTCGACAGCGAAATACGCAAACAAATAGTCGAAAAGCCGTGCGCCAGAGCGGCCTTTTAAAAGCATCAAAAATGGTCTGCTTGCGACAACTGCCGCTAATGGCGATTTGCCTAAAGGTCGATGGGAGCCGAAAAAAAATTCGAAATCCGAGCGCGCGCACCTCGCGCTCCACCCAGAGCTCGCTTCGCGGGTTAAAAAAAAAAATTCTGTCGAATTAGCTGCGCGTTCGCTGTGGCGGAATAGTCCAGCCATGAGTACATACGCGCACTAGTCTCACATTTTTCAGACGCTGTCAAACGCAATGCGTCGCCTCCCTCGCGCGAGTACGAAAAAAATTGCATTCCCCGGTGTCTCGCTCGAAGAGAACGAATCAACGCCCGCGCTCTCGCATAACGCGACTGATCACTTTGTCCCGTGTAGGTGCGCGAGCCCAGCTTCATTGTATGAAAATCGCTCCATGATGCGCGGCCTGTACCCCTTTTTCCTCGCTCCTCCAACATTTAGTAGCGCGGATTTCGCGTCTCGCTTTTTTGTCACCTCCTCCCCCCCTATTCTTCTCTTTCGTATTTTCGCACTCTCGCGCGCGTAGTGCTTTTTTTTCCTCGGCTTTCAAACGCGATTCGCAAATCCCATCGGCCACTCTTCGGCATCGATAATACAGAGCCGGCAGCATTTTTTTGTCCCGTGCGCGCGTATCTGTCAACTCTAGTGCCGCCCGTCGGCTTCGATATCGCTTGGCGCGGGCTGCGCGCGAGCGCTGCATTGTGCTCCGATTTCATTTGTCTCAACGGCTTTTAAGGGGTGAAATGTGTGCGCGAGCGTAAAAAACAGAGCGAGTGCGCCGGGGAGAGCGAAGCCGCGAGGAATACGCGCTGGAAAGGTGCACGCCGGGCGGCCGGAATATGCATGCGAGCCAGCCAGCGCGCTGAGTAAAGAGGAGCTGATTAAATTGCGCGCCTCATCCAGCAGGAGGCAAGAGTGAGAGAGGACCAATAGTGTAAATTATCAATATTACGATACGCGCCGATATATCCATAAATTTAGCGTAGGACGCTGCGCTCGCTTTGCGGAGCGCGGCGCGCGGCGCGCCGTCGTCGGGGCGCAATGAGGTAACGGTGTTACGCGAATATGCGGCAATATATATGCGCGCGGATCGCAAATTGAATGCCGTTCTTAATTAAATTGAAATCCCTACTCCGTGTGACCTAAAACAGGGAGGAGCAGCTCTTTCCCTCTCTCTCTCTCTCACTCGGCGCCTCTTCGTACGCTACACGCCGCTGCCATGTTGCCGAGCGCTACATTGCCAGAGCGAAGATGAATTTAAATCGAATAAGACGCTAACCGGAGCTGCTGCGGGAGAGATAAGATTTTACCGCGAGGAATTCATCGGCGATTCGAAGGTATTCCGTTGCCGAGGATTTCTCCAAGTTTACGATCGGCGGGGATAGTCTTTTTTCTTGTTTACCGTTTACTTGAAAGCTGCTCCGTTAATAAGTAATCGATCCGTGCCGGGAGTAGAAGACGGGAGAATCTCGCGAAGAAAGCGTCTCTCTCTCTCTCTCTTGCGAGCTTCAAAATTAAAACACCTGGTGTATTTAGGTCGAGGCGAGGCGGAAACGAACTCGGCTACGCGTTTTATGGAATTTTTCTCGCGTATCGTCGAGGCCGTAGCCTTTTTTTCTCCACCCGGCAGCCGGAGCGCACGATAAAAGTTTACGCTCTTTCGAACTACCCGCTTAACTGTTTGTTTCCCCGGGTAGCCTCTCTTTCTCTCCTTTGCCGCTCTCTCTCTCTCTCTCCCCCATGCCAGCCACCCCCACTCGCTCCTTCTGCCTTTCTTTATTCTCTCTGTCTTGCCTCTTACCGCTTTACAACATTTTACCTTAGTACCAAACTATACTGCCTTTTCCGGCGATAAGGGAAAACGACGCCTCTTTTTCTTATTCTTATTCCTTCCATTTTTTTCTTTTTCTTTCCGCGAATTGTGAGAAGTTCCTCAGTCCAATATGGCCAGAGACCCGGAGAATAAAGTAAATTTTTCATTGCGCTCTCCCTCTCTCCGCCCCCCCCCCTCTTTATACACTCCGAAATGTGTACTCGAGCCTTTCGCTCTGGCTTTTCCACCATGTAAAGCGCCCGCTTTACAATCCTTACAGCGTGCACACACACACAAATGATTATTTCAATCGCGAGCGCAATTTATTTCCGCGCGGAAAAGCAGCAGAACAAAGCGGAATATATATTCAATCCGACCCTTTTCAAAGAGTAAAATTTCGAAACTATCATCGGAGCGGAATTCCCTCGGGCTCTCGTTGCTCTCTCGCTCTTCCTCCTCCCTCGCTTAACGATGAGAAGTTATCCTTATATACGATTTATGAAAAGCGCGGAGCGCCGGCCAAAGCGCGCAATAAATCTTAATCCCTCAAATTTGCATTTGATTAAAAAGAAGCGCATGGGATTCCGAGCATTTTTCTTGAGCCCGAGCGAGCGGTTATTTCTGCGCCCGAAAGATAAACGCCTTGGATTTCCGCGTATCAATCATGTCGACAGCGCGCGCTGCAGCCTTTATCTCGCGGGCTGCAGCACAACAACGTATACGCAGCGCGGAGGCAAAAGCCCGAACGCTGCGCTCTCGCGCATGCTGCGAAGATGGTGGCGAGCTAAACGAGATGGGCTTAGCCTTTACACGGCGAGCTTATTTTACGATGTCGATGGGCCAGATATAGCCTGCGTCTTTATGTCGGCGCACGTGTATGTACCTGGGCGGCGGACAAACTCGACGTGCTCGGAGCTGTAAAACTCCTGGGGGACGACGAGATCGTCGACGCTCTCGAACCCCTGCTATTCTTCTCGGGGTTCGTTCTTTCATGGCGACTTCGATCTTTTCTCTATTGAGGTGCGCTGTTGAACTATATTCGACGGTTTATTAATCTCTCCTTTGCCTCTCGTGCCTTCGTTTAAGGGAATCGCTAAGAAGATACCAGGGAAATATTACGTCGTAAGTTGCTTACGGAATTCTCGCGGAGATTCCTTGCTTTTTGGCAAAAAGATTTTTAAATTTAAAATGTTTACAAGATACGCTTTTGAAGGTAGTTAAATTGAAAAATCTGAAAATCTAATCTTAAAATTCATATATTTTAAAAGCTAGTAAATGTAATTTTATCTTACTTAAAAAAGAAATAAAATAACCTACTTTTTAAAAATACGGGAAAACTTTTTATCAGTTCTCAAGCCCAAGCAAAAACGTTCCCATTGATTTTTTAAGCTTAATGCATATCTTCCACTGTTTCGTGTAAGCATTAAGCTCATGGCTTAATTCTGTTTCGACCATTGGACGCTAAATACCATTCGATAAACGTACGCTTGTTTTGTAATTTTTTGCGGCAGCCTTTCTCTGTCTCTATCTTTCTCAATCCCTGTTTGAATAAGTCCTTAATTATTATAGAGCCTTAATCCGGCTTGGCGCATGTACGTCGGATTTAAAACGTTCGGGGCTGGGGAGATAAGTCCGATTAAAGTGCATCATTTATGATAACGAGCAGCAGGCACATACAGCCTGCTCCTCGCCCGGTCACGCAAGCGAAATTCGGTTCTACGAAGAAGCTTTATATAGGCGCCGGCTGCTCATAAAACCGAAAGAAACGGCTCTATATACAGCTAAAGACCAATAGGAGAAGAAAAAAGAGGGGGAGTGTGACCGTCGTCGTATTAACGTGGGTGGGAGGCGTAATTTGGTCCGGGCTAAAAGGGCATTTCGTCAAGAGTTTAGTAACTGAAACTCGAGTTGCCGCCCACTTTCGTCGCTAGTTAACTTTATTACGGGCGCGCGCGGGCCACGGGACGCTCTAACTTGTTCCGGTTAATGAATTCCGCGGAGTCGTTGCATCTTTTGTTACGACTACCCTCGGCCCGCACAGAGCGAGGGTAGCCTCGGTAAAACTCTCGAGATTATAACAAACTATATTGTGTCCCGGGGAATGGTAGACGTGAGAGAGAGAGAGAAAGCTGGAGGCTGATATTCGATGTGGGCTTGGCCGAGACCCCTTTGATAAAGGTCATGTAAATCATGAGGAGAATGAAAGTTGCCGCGATAAGACTTTTAAATACTTGAGCCCAAGCACGGGGAACTATAGCCGCACGTTCGGGCAATTTCAAAAATTGCTTTATCTTAAATTAAAAACTTTCGAACTACCCTCGTCCTCGTTACTCCTTTTTTTTCTTTAACGGGCCTTTTGCCTTTATTACCTGAAGGGTTGAATGTATTATAAGGCGTTCATGAAATTAGTAGTATTTACATTTTCAAGTCAGATTTAATATTACAAAGTATTTTAATTTATTCGCATAATCGAGAAAATTTCGCTCATTAAAGATGAAGAGTAACTTGTACCCCGCTATTTTAGTGAAAAAGTTTGCCCGGCGCTGAGATTAATTAAAAATTTTTAATTTTAATTATCTAAAATTTAAATGTACCTAATGAGAATGACACTTGTTCCGAGTATTACGGTTTTTTGTTTTAAAAAATTACAATGGAGAATGTCAACAGACATGTAATGATGTAATTGCTAGGGGAAAATCCACAAAAACGTGCGCCGAGCTTTTAGAGCTTAAAAAAACGTGAATTAAAAGAAATGACTGTCCTAATTTAAAGTAAAATACAGAAAAATGCCGTCAAAGTCTAGGAAATGTATTCTTGCACTTTTGTCTGACTGTACGCGGCTCTTTCTACTAAGTGCATACAGCCACACATTTCACCTTTTATTTAAATGTATTTTTCTTACGATTTTCCGGGTTTATTTACTATGTTTACAATTTTTTATCTCGAAATAAATCTCGTCCACGAAAAACTTTCATCTTTACACCGAAACATAAAGCATCCCTCCGTCAAACTATCAAAGTAACAAAATCGATTTCACCAAAAACCACCCCATTAAAATTCGACAGCAAATTCTGCATGATCGATGAAACGCAAAGTATTCACGCCCAAGAAATTTCCCAATCAAAACGCAATGACTTTCGCATTCCCCGACACCCCATCCTTCGTCATCCCTGCATGCAAGCTCTCCTGATTTCCGGCTGCAAACACGAGAAAACGTGCGCCAACGGGCACTTGGCGAAGATCGAAAGGAGCAGGAAAGTGAGGCTGCACCGCGTGCTGTGGACAGCGGCAGCGGCTCAAGGAAGAAGCGATATAATATGTATCCGTATTACTCCGAAACTGTCGACGGCTCAGCGGGGCCAAGTTTCGTATTGATCGTCGGCCGCGCCGTCTCCTTCCTTCTCTGCTCTGCATGCATATCCCGGCCGCGCTCTCTGGCCGTCGGCTTGGCTTACCTATATCGGCCTCCTTAAACCGATTCGCCCTCAGCGAGCCTATTATCGTCTCGCCGAACTGTTTACTCCTAGTGGCGGCGTCGATATCGTTTAGCTCTGGCTCTCTCAGTGTAGGTGTATATACACACCTGTACAGCTTCCGGAAGTCCAGCTAGTAATCACGAGGGGGAGAGAGAAGGCGCATTGGACTATTAACACTACTTCGCTCTGACAAACGGCCTCGTTTATCTCGGCCCGGGCCTTCTTATCTTGTACCTGCGCTGGGCGAGAGCTCGCTTCTTGCGTGGATTAATCTCGAAGGAGCGGGTTTAGGAGCGGATCTTTCCTTGTTTTTCTTCTGCCTTTTTTTTTATGAATCCTGGGATATATCGTGCTTAATCGCGCGTTATTGTTAAAGTCAGCCCGGCGCCGGGGCGGTGTGGGCCCGCGGCCGGCTCTTATTTGCCGATGATGTAGAAAACAAATGAGAGAGCGGAGTTATCTCGGACGAGATAAGGGTAATGATGTTTTCGAGAGGCCATTCGCTTTCGGAATAGTGTACCCTCGACATAAAGGCTATCGTAAAGATTTCTATCGCTTTAAATCATTTCGAATTGTCGGAATCAGCTTCTCAAAGGTAAACGTTGTAATGGTGTTTGTTGTTTACAGTTTTAATGCTTTTTTCTTTTTGAGTTTTAAAGCGCTCGATTGTAATGTGGGAAATTTTTTATTTTATAAGAATAAATATTGCTTTTGAGCAAGAAATAAGTAAGTCAAAAAGCTTAGAACGAACTTTTACGGCAGTAGCAATTTCTCAAAGGAGACAGATAAAATCCTTGCTACTATTTAAAAAATGGATGAAGAAACTTTTAATTTAAAAAGAATTGTCTTTTTCAGTTCAGGAAAAAATTTTAAAATAATTGAACGGTCCTCTCTTAAAACACTTGCCGTACTACATCACGCTGTAACTACTTGAACTATTCGAAAATAGAATAAATCACAATTACGATTTTTCCTAATATTCTGAAAGTTCTTTTTACTCCACCAAGTAAATTGTATTTATCTTCCTTTCATAAAAGATACCATTTATTCCTTTTATCTTCTCTGCAATTATCGTTCATTAAAAGTAACTAATATAAATGAACTTCTTCTCTCGCACAAACCATTCAACAAAAAAATAAATTTCCCAAACCCAACAGGTACTCGCCTGCCATATCGATAGCAATTTTTTTCGAGCAATAAGCTTGCATAGCAGCAGCACCTCTCCTAAAACTCGAAGCGAATAATGTCATCGTCTCTATAGCGATATCCGCGAGGAAACGGAAACACGACAGGCCAGAAAGTCAAAGTAAATATTTTCCGGTCCCAGGCGCTATCGATCCTCTCTCGCGCCTCCCGTTTCAGCGAGGCTCGCGAACCACCTCTCCCATCTCAGGTCCTCTCGGTCTTTTTGCTGGTAACAGCAAGCGACTTTACATTATATTCGCGAAGAGTGAAAAGTCATGTAAGCCGTTATCGAGCCATCGACGGCCGGGCAGGTTAAGTTAGTCGACGGAGCGGCGGCTTTATACGGCACGAGGCTACCTAGCCGACATTATTATTAATAATATCGACGCGTGACTGGCGCGAGCGGCAGCTGCAACAACTTTTGACGGAGACTAATGCTCCGCCGGGAAATAAACATAAACGGCTCTTTTGCCCCGGGGCGAATGATCGAACTCCCCGCACCTGCAGCGGGCTCCGTCAGACGACTCAATTATGAAAATTAAAATGGCACATTTATTTCAGGTCACTTGGGATATTTATCGGGTTTCAGCGGGGTAAAATATTTTTACGCTTTGGAATTTTTCAGCTTCTAGAATCTGCAGGTTGTATTGTCAAATCTTGGTTCTTATTAGAAGTTTTTGGGCGTGATGGGATTTTAGTTGGTTTATGCATAGCGAGGCCAATGTGATTAGAGTTTTGCAAAATAATAATCAAATTGTAGAATTTTGAAAGCTTTGCAAATGCTTGACAACATTTGCAAATTAGCTTACATGCCGTACTTCCATTTGCGTAATTTCATCGAGATATTTATTAATTATAGCAGACGCCTATTCATCAAATCGCAATTAAATTATCAAGTAAAATTCCTCGCGTTAATATCGCTAAAACATCGGAGCATTTCAAAATCCCATTATTGGCCACTTTACAATTTCGAAATGCCTCATTACATCCGAAACAAAACACGATAGCAATATTAGCGCAAATTCGCCTTAACGCCGAAGCGATCGGAATTCGCCGATCGAAATACCAGTTATATTGTTTAGCTAAGACGCGCAAGTCCCGCTCTCAAATTTAATATAAAGCTGCCGGACGATTACGTTATTAAATCCGGATAAGAAAGTTTAATCGCTCTCGGCAAACATTCCCGCCGTAACTCAACTCCCCCCCGCTTATATACATCCCTACGTACACGCTTACCCAAAACTTGCTTGAGCAAGTATCGCAAAGTTCTTCAGGCGCTAACCTGCCTCTCCTTGTCGCTGGAGCCACTCTTATTCTCCCGACACTTCCGCTCGTTTGATTTTACGCCGGATAAAGCCCCCAGTTGACGCTCCATCAAGTCCGTCTGTATTTACTTCTCGGCTCCGCGGTGCAAGCTGGAACAGAGCTACCCCTATGTCAAATTCATCGCGAGTATCGAGTCCGGGCCATCGCGTGACGCGGGCCGATATCGTTTGCGAAATTGTATTAGCCTCGGTGCCTGCAGCGCGCGCCGCTGGATTCCAAGAGCGCCTTTATTCTCTTTTCCCCTCTCGGAATCTCTCTTTTTTTTCCTCTCTTTTCCCGTCGTCCCCCTTGACCAATTCGGTACGGCCGAGTGAGCATTGTCCGGCGCTGCTTGCTTGCTGTACCTAACGGCGAATCGATGGATTATCTATCGAGTTTTCGTTACAGCTGTCGCAGCGCTGATCCTTCGCTTTTTTTTTGTTATCGTGCTGATTCTACGTGTGGGTATATATAGACTCCTTTCGGGCGCCGATTTGTATCCATTCGAGTGGCGGCGGATAGCCTACGTTTTGATCCGCAGCGCTATCGCCCCTTCCGAAAGCAAATTAAGATTGACTTATCCAATCGTTCAGCCTGACTTCTTCATTTCGAGCGTGTTTATGTAGGAGTATTCGTTTATTGGTCGGAGATAAAAATCATCTACGGGTCTTTACTTACTCGAGCGAGTTTGCATTAAATCTGACTTTTTGTTTCGTACTATTAATCGGGTAAAGTACTCGCTTCGTGAATAGAGATTACAGAGCGCGTATACATAATTCTGCGTAATCTCGCGTGTACAGTTGAGTTTTCCGATAAAGTGAAAAAGAAAATCCAGAGAATTCGCCAATCCGGAGAGCCTGGCAGAGAGTCAGTTCGAAAATTTCGAGCCTGAGAGTAACGATGATTTTCATTGATAATTTAGCTCTCTCCTCGAGATAAACGAGATTCGCTCGCCCTCCGGATCGTCTTCCCGGAGAATTCTTGGAAATTAAGAAAAAGCGAGCTCGTTTTTTAACATCTCCCGTGCGCGGCCGGCAATCGAATCGTCTTTTTTCCTCCGTACGCGCGCGCGCGCGCGGCTCTCCGAATTCAATTTAACGTTGAAACAACGCCGACGCTTTCGCATCAATTTCACGTAGCTCGGCCAAAGCTCCCAAAGCTTAAGTTCGAGTTCGACGAAATGGCGCGCGCTCGCTCGCGAGAGGAAAAAAATAGAGAGAGAGAGAGAGAGAGGAAAGAGCGGGAAAAAAGTGCGGGGGAAAAGAGAATAAAGATAAAAGGGAGGGAGAGAGAGAGAGCGCAGTTGGACAATTAGAAAAGTGCGAATGAAACGATTTGCAAGGCAATAACCGTTACTCCGAGCCCTTTCGCGTGCCGAGGCTCGATAATTTTAATGAAGTTTCAAAATGCTAATGAACCGATTGCAATAACTCGGCAGAACTTTCTCGATACTTTAATGATCTAGCCCCGTGTGCTCGCGCGAGCTACGCTGTATATTTTGACTACTCGACTAATTTACATCCTTATTTAGAGGCTCGTTTCTAGAAGCGCTAATTATGAGCGTACTTTGATACAAGTGCAATTTCCGGCTGGCAAAACATTTTCCTTGAACTGCAGCTTTCCAAGTCAAATACCGCGCGCGGCAACATACGCCCCGGTGTATAAACCTCAAGATTTCTCCATAAACTTCTATATCGGATTTTTTCTCTTTTTTCGTCATCTGACCGAAGCTCTTTGCTCGGCTCTCCCCTATGTTTTCGCTTAAGAAGCTCGCCGCTTCCCCGGCGACGCTCCGAAGCTCTACGTGTTTTTCCTTTGTCTCCTTTTTTGCTCTCCCCCTTCCTAAGACGCGGCACGGCAAGATCGTTGATTTACGGACAGGAAGGTCTTCCGCGCGTCGATTTCCTTGACGTGCTCGAGCCAGAGGAAACTATGAGCCAGCCGGGGCCGAGCTGGATCGGTTCATCGAGTCGAGAAAAGAGGGAGAGCGAGTAAAAATCCTCGTGTACGAACACGCGGCGCATAAGCCTCTCGCGCTTCTATATCTCTCCCTCGGCATCGATATTCGATTTTCCGCGAAACATCGCACGCGCGCTCGCTTGCTCTCTCCTTCACGGCGGCTCTTAAGGCTTCAGCCAGCCACCCCCCGCCTACACCTCCTTCTTAGTCTGCTGCTCTCTGGGCAGGACCTTCTTTTATGTCTGATATCCTCGTAAGTTCGCCGCTTATCGCGCAACACGCAGCACTCGTATATAGATAGATAGAGGCCGCCTCTACTCCTGCCGAACAAAAAAGGCCAAGAATAATGCGTCAAAGAGTAACAGCGAGGATCATCTTTTCCGCGCTTGCCGTCTCTCTCTTCCACCCTCCCTAATCCTCCTTTTTTAAGGGCAATTTTTCAGTTTCTCTTTGAAACATGTGTTTATCCCCCGAGCTTTTTCTGAAAAAAGCTCAAGCCGTAGTTGAGCTCGATTTGCGCGGCAACAAATCTTGTTAAATCTGGCGTGTCTTCATTATCCTCGGGGAAAAATTAATGCTAATGTAAATCTCAAAAACTTTATTACGCAAATGAGAAAGCGCTTGCAAATCCGGGCGTGCCTCTGCCTTCAGCATATCTAATTATTCGGATTTCCTTCATTTTGTGTTTGTACTAAAATTATTGTAATCAACATGCGTGCAGGTCTCCCGGCCGCCTTGTGTTCTCTAACGCAATTTCTTCAAAAGTTTTCTTTGTTCGCTCAACTCTCTCTACACTTGTAATACATTGCTGAAATAATTAAAAATAACTTCTTGATTCAGCTTTACACTAATTCTATATAAAACAAGCAACGCCGAAAAGACAATAGCCCAATAAAGCTGAGCGATGCGAGTTATGCTGCTAAAAAGACGAGCTAGACTTCCACGGAGGAAGATAGAATGCGAAAGGAGGGGGGACAAGAGAAATAGCGGAAATTATTTTCCGTCCATTAGAAGACAAAACATCGGCTCTATATATAGATGCTTGCGAAGGGTCCGTTTCTCCTTGCTCATTAGCGCGCGCAGGCACTGAGCGATTTCGCAAATCTCACTGATGCGATAGCCGGAGCATCCCCCGAAATCGCCTGCCCTCCATCTCCGCCGAGTCCGGCTGGGCTAGCCCTCCCTCCTCCAAGAGCTGCACTATTCGTAGCCGGATAAATTTTCCAACGTAATTCCCCTTAATTCCGGTCTGTCGATACCCTTTCCTATACACGCGCGCGCTCGCCGCGGATGGATAAATTCGTTTTCCTCCTCGGCCGGCCCAGATGAGCAGGCGGGGGTGGCGAGAGGGGCTAAAGAGTAACGAACGTTCTTGTCGCGGCCGCGAGAGCTCCTTTAGGATGGAACGAACAAACACGGCTCTCCGCGCGTGGGAATGAGAGAGAGAAAGGAAGGAAATCAATTTCCGGCGAGCTCGTTACTCGAATCTGCGATGGAGGATGCAGGCGCGCGGTCATAGCGTGGCTATGCGCTGTTTGTCGTTAGCTTTTTCGCAGCAAAAATCTCGTTATTTTCCCCGAGTATCGGTGTTGCGTAATGGCCGAGATCAAGTGGCTTGTGTTGGAGGAAAAAATGCGAAGGTTTTTTTTTTGGAGAGCGAGTATAGGGATGGAAAAGTTTTTCACCGAGGCTTGAATTTTTGCATCATGTTACACAACTTCCTGCGTTATGCAGTCGGTATTCAGCGTGAATGTATCGAATTTTTCGTTATAAAGTATAAAAGATTTATAACCGGGGAAATTTGAACGAAATAATGAGAAACATTTTAATTATTCATCAAGTTTACAATTTACGGAATTAAGCGTATTTACATAATTAATGAATCGTAACGTAAAAATCGCAAAATCCATTTCATCCTGCACAAACGCTTTTTCCGAAAGCCGCCATTACGAAGTAACGTATGAATGTTCCGCCGGATGAATGTTCCAGAAAAATAAAGCGCTCCAGTAACAACGTACAGAGCGGCACGCTGATGAGACGTTGATATACAAGAGGCTCTACACAATACTCGCCTATCTATTCCCCGATATACGCAGCTAGCATCTACATGATTTAATGCCTCAGCCTATCAGTACCCTTCCATTTCTCAACTACCTTCTTTCTCTTACTTCCCTCCCTCAGCCCGCTCCAAACTCCACACATATTGCCAGCTTCTCTCTCCTCTCCAGTTTTGCCAGTTCTGTTCGACGGCTCTCGTTTTCCCCGCGTTACAGCGTGAAATAGAAACATCTTGCCTGGGCTGGTTTTCGCGCTCTTACTCTCACGAGAGAGATATACTTTATGGGGCAACATTTCCTTGACGCGTCATAGAAGCCCGCCCGCTCGCGCCAGCCATACATCAAGCCGCGCGCTGTCTCCTGAATTCTCGCGCCCTCATTCATCCTGAACGTGGCCTCCGGCCTGCATCCACTTGCCTCTCTGCTCGCAATCTCCGAGCGCGCGGCGATACACGCGCGCAGGCGCGCTCGCTCGCTCGCTCTCTCGGCTTGTTCGAACTTGAGCCAAGTGCTTTTCGTCGCGCCTTGATTTTTCCCAATTTACCGGCTATGCATAAGTTATGGCCGCGCGCGCACCGGCTTTTCGCGCGCGCGCCTGGGTATACGCCCGACGGGCGTTTATTCCTATATAATCGGATTTATTTGTTCGCGCACACTTTGAGTCGGAGCGTGCTTTGAATAATTCCCCTGTGTTGGGGGATGCCTCTTTTCGCGCGGAAATATAGGAACGTTTTGTGATTCAGTTTGGATGTTTTTACGCGGCAAACTTTCCCTATTATTTTCCATTGACTATCAGCTGGTGTCTTCCGCTTTTTCGTTCGTTCTACACTTTAACAGAAAACTATTTGATGTTAGAAATAAATTAGTAGTATTTAAAGTTGGAAACTACTGCAATATTTATATGTTTATTTTTTAGCTATTGTATTATTAATATTATTAATCTACAGTCTGACCATATACGTCTATTTCTACTTAGAATAAACGTTTTTCTTCATTTCAAGTTTTTGTTGGATTCAAAATGCTGCATATGTTTCGAACGTTTTCCATTAATTATTTCAACATAAATGACATGAATTATACAATAAATCGTATTATTTATAACTTTAATAAAGTCAATTCTGAATATTCAAAATAAATGTCAAATTTAAAAAGATAATAAAACCCTTAACAATTCTTTATACGGCGGCAGTCAAATATTTTTATCAAATTTAAAAAGATTACACAAAGGGTATACAAAACAGCACGCAAGCGGTACTCCCTGCCCGTATCGTAGCATATACACAGGGACAACGTATTTCTTTTTATTAAAAATAAAGCCGAAGAAAGGCTTCGAGCTTATGCTTTCCTCTCTCCCAAAGCTTTCTCCGTGCGCCCGTCCACAAAGAATATAAGTCAAAAAAATGAACGAAATCAGCGCATAAGCAAAGCTCGTGGGAGAGAATGCGGGGAGAAAAACAAATCCAATGACGAATGAAAGCCTCTTTTGCGTCTTGCGGCCGGCGATGCTTTCCCCCCAGGTTTATACATAAACAAAGAGGGTATATTCCTCGCGAGTCCGTCTATACCAGGGCTGGCGTATCGAGCTCCAGTGCTCAGTGTTCTGAGCTCCTCTCTCGAGCGTTTGATGGAGCTTGCAAGCTCGGTTGTATATATGCAGGAAACTCCATAAAGGCTCTCTCTCTCTCTCTCTCTCTGGCTTTAGTATGATTCGTGACGGACGCGAGGAGGTATAACATCTTTGATACCGCCGGAGAGGACAATGTATATACACTCTCGCAGGTGCGTCTCGACCTCGTAATAACGTCGTACTCCTCGCTGCGTTTGCCTTATATTAATTTCTCCTCTCGCGTGCGCGCCTGATGAGTCGAGCCTTAGCTATATATAGGCGTAAACGCGCGTGTATATAGTCGCGTGCGTAACGCGATGTTTTCTTCCGCAGCTTCTAATGCAAACAATAACTCAGGCGCGCTCGATGCTCTCGACTTTTCGAGAAAACGCATAGTATCGGCATTAACGGAACAATATAAGAGCGATAAATAAAAGAAGGGGAAATAATACCGGTCACTTTGCTCTCTCACATAAATTGAGCGCGCCGTTGCCGGGGCTTGTAATATTAACAAATTATGGCTGCTTTCGCGAGGCCTCGTCGGCATTATGCAGCGTGATTTATCTCGGGCTCTCATATGGGCCCGCACTTACTTAGGCGCTTAAAGGCTAGAGAGCCGGGAAAGACGCCGGGCCGGCTGAAAGAGACGAAACGGCATAAGCCAAGAAGCCGCCGGCAGGGAAGAGCTAGCCGAGCGCTCGCGCGACGACAAGGAGTGATACATGCATCCGGGCTTCCCCGCTGTAGCGCGGCTCATCTTCGAGATGTTATTGCGAGATTCCGGAGCGTCGTCTATGCAAATTATTTGAGGACTTAATTAAATGCCGGGAGCCGGGGCGCATTGCTGGGGCGCGCGAGCGCGCGGTAAATACGCGCGCACGAGCCGCCCTAATCGTCCTCCTTGTCGTGCCAGCTTGAGGCCTGCTGGCAGCATTCTCTCTTTTCGTGCGAGCGCGGCGCTACTGGGAGAAATGAAAATCCAGCGCTAAATATTGTTCAAGCGCTAATTATGCGCCAGAGGCGAGCTTTCGCCTCGGCGAAATCACAAACGAGCAAGCAAGCGCGCGACTCTCTCGGCAAGCTTTCTACTTCTCTGGCTGCAGTGCGGTCTCTGTATATATGGAGCGTGACACGCTCTCCGATTTACAAAGAGACGCGGTGCACGGTAAATAAACGCGCGCAAAGCGAAACGAATGGGCTTTCGTAGGAAATAATTTTTTAATTTGCGCCGGGTAAACATCCCCCCCGGTCCGGCACGCTGGAATCCAACTTTCCTCTTCTTTCTCTCTCTCTCTCTCTCTCTGCGCCGACTAAAGCTGAAATCGGATTTCGCGAAATTTATGTCAATTACATTACTTATCCTCATTTTAGCGCTAGCGCCACGCGAGCCCCGGCTGTTTTTCTTCCCTCCGAAGAATAATAGTTCGGTCTTTCTTTCGCTCCCGCTCGAAAGTCTCGGTATTCCGGGAATTGAAAGCTCGAATCCCCTCTTCGTTCTTCTTCCTCCGCCTCTCTTTCGCTCGCTCCTTCGTCTTCGGCTTCTGGCTCTCGCTTTGTCGCTGGGTATACACTGCCCCAGCCAGCGCAGCCACTTTCTTATTATCTAGAGGTCGCCCGGTTAATATCCAAGAACGGGGCGGACTCTCTCTCTCTCTCTTGCTCTATGTGCAACTCTAAGTATATCTATACATATAGTAAGGGCTTTTCCCCCGGGACATACGTTCTCGGAGCCAACATAATAGAAACCGCGCGCAGAGAATAAGCAACGTAAAGTAGCAGGAAAGCTCGAGTATGGCCTCCGTTCAGCTTAAAACTTAGCGAGCCGTCCTGCACCGCAGCCAGAAAGAGAGAGGCTTATTTGTCACACTTTGCATCCCGATTTTTTCCTCCGGTCCACTTCATCCGTACGGCGCGACAATCACGGGCACGGTGCTAGCTATGCAGAATTCTCTCTCTCTCCAGAGTCACAATGGTGGCCTCTATTACTTCCCTCGGCGTAATTTTTTCTCGTTTTCCAGGCAGTTTGGCCGGGGCGGCGGTCCCGTGACGAGATAAATAATCTCTGATGCACGACCCACTTTTTTCTTCCTTCCGTCCGGCCTCCCTCCTCTTCTTTATCTCCCTCGGCTCTTTTTTGCTTTAATTTTTCGCGACTCGTCGCGCTCTTTTTCACCCCCAGCCCCAGCCCGGTTCCGTTTCGCCGCACGCGTTCGTCCTTTTTTCCCTCTTTCTTTATTTCGCGCCCGCTCCTCGTTACACGCTTTTCGTTAGTCATTGTTTAGCGCGCGGAGTCCCGGCTCCCGGCCACGTGCGCGATACACCGTAATCAGAGAGCCGAGATGCCGCGTTCTCTCTTTGTGCTAGTGTATATCTTCGCGGCCTCCCGCGCCGTAGCTCAAGCCCCGCCGAGAGCCAGGAACTACGTGTTTGTCAGCGCGCTGGAGTGCTCGTAGTAACAAGCGTAAAGGGGGCCAGAGCCCGGAGAAAGTAATTTATTTTTAGATTTAAATAATTTCGCCGGGTTCCTCTGTGAGTTATCGCGCGCGTGCGAAGTAGTTTTTTCAAAGAAACGAGCCAGCGCGAGCGCGGGAAAAACAAAATTGTTTTTCTCGGAGCAACTGGAAAGGCATTAACGGCGAGAAAAGAGCCGTAATTGTTTCGCTCGTTTACGGCTTAATCCGGGAGGAGGAGGAGACGGCTCCTTGGCGCACCCTTCCGGAATATCAATGTAACGATGTTTGTTCGGTTTCATTGTCGGGAGGCGAGAGGGCCGATATCGCTCGCAGCTGGGCTCGCTCTCGGTCGTCCTCCTTATTATGACGGATCTCATCAGGCTTGTGCGCGACGTCGGCTTGATGAGCATTGTCGTAAAAGCCTTCCCAAGAATTCCGGCAGCTCTCTCTCGCCCAAAGACGACGGCGCCGAGCTCGCTCATATTCATTTCGGGCACGTACACGCTTCTTCCCTGGATCAAACGTGCAAGCTCTATCTCCCTCTCTCTCTCGCTGCTTGCCGCAACGTCATATTCACAAAGGCGTCCTGGTTCTTGCCACCCACGCTCTCCTTACTGGTTTTTCGGGAGGAGGGAAACTTTTTTGACACTCTGGGATTAATTAATTTTTTGAGGAGAGTAATTAATAATCATCCGGCAATTGAGAGTTGGGAATTTTTAGTTTTTAACTTTAGTTTGTTAGATGTTTGGGTGATGGTATTGGGTAAGAAATCTCTCTGCTTAAGTTACTTTCTCTGTTCTTATCATGAGAATTCTCACGAAAATAGATAGTTCCCAAGGGCGAAAGAAATTTCTCCCTCACTCTATAGTTATCAAATATCTAGCTATATATCGCCTCTTGCTCGAAAACAGCCACGGGCAATCCGTTATTATTTAGCTAAAAATAACTGCGTGGAAACGCATCGCAACAGAGACATAAAACTTCTTTACTCGTGCCGTTAAGCGAGATTTGTTTAATTTGGTAACGCGAAATTTCTGGAATAAATTACGTGATTACTAGTAACACAAATGAAAATAGGTCTGCCCACAGCGACATTTGGAGCAGCCTGTAATAAAAGAAAGTACACGCCGGGCTTAGCGGAAGAGAGAGAGAGAGAGAGAGAGTCTTTCCGGGCTTGTTGCTGATAATTCGTTGTCAGGGGGGCTCGTAAAGTCCGTGAAAGGAGGCGAAATTAGTAGTGGGTAGCTAGCGCACACTCGCGGAAGACTGCTGGGGTGCGCCGCGACGAAATTAATTGTAAGTCCAAATGACGACAATAATTGTATACTCGACCGCAGCAGCAGCAGCAGCGGTGGTTCTGTGTACGTGTATATAGGTATTATATATGTGTGTGCATATATATACGCGCGATGAAAATGTGAAGAAACACACTTATCCTTTTTCCACTCGGCGCCAGATGTCATCTTCTTGCGATGCATGCACTTCGCTAATGAGTTCTGCTTGAATTGAAACTAGGATACGAGCCTCAGAAAATTAAGGTCTTGCTGGATTGAAGAAAAAAAGGCGACGCGGCGACTTTTTTTTCGCTGCTGCTTTTATTCCAATAATACTCCCCTCCCCCCCTCCGTCCCTTTTGCACTCACAATAAGCAGCTTAGAGTATAGCAGGGCTATTCTTTGAAAAATAACCACTTTCGCGGTATTTTGCATTAATTTTAATGCGGTATTAAACCTCTCAATAATGGTTATTACAATCCAGCGAAATTTGGCTCCGTAAAAGCCATTAACTTATCTTGATTATACGGAGAATATATCTATAGCGCCCATTGTGAGCTGAAAATCTATTTATGGAATATTAAAAGAGTTTAATAATTAAATTAAACTTCCTAATTAAAATAAAATATCTCTTGCGTAAGAGTCTTTACATTTAGTTTAAGAAAATTGAAAGAACCATATTTTTGTGGGAGTAATAAGCAAAATGTTCTAAGTATATAGGAAATTAATAAAATAAACCTATGTCTTTTTTAAGCTACTTTTTTTACAATAGTGCATTTTATAAATATGCGCAAAACACTGCGGTAAAAAATATCGTTTTACCTTGCCACCATGAATTTTATAAAATAAAATTTTTTAATCTTATTCGTTCTCGCAGCATTCGGTTACATGAACCAGCTATTCCACTTACAGCGCATCAATAATAAATTTTCCACTTGCTTAACTATAGCACCTAAGCGCATCTATATTGACAGCTACCGCGCAGCTGGAATAAGCAGAGCGTGTGCATTAATAATCGTATAACTCATCTAGAACGCGTTAACTTCTCGGATAGAAAATTAAATAGGCCCTAATCAGGGCCAAAGCAGACTGCTTAATTATAGATATAATTGTAACAGTTAGTCATCCCCTAATTAAACCTTGATCATCCCCCAACAAAAATAGAAATGACTACCCCTAATTAATTAATGTCTCATTCATATCATACAAAAAAAAATATTACATCTGTAATGAACGTAAGAAACGATGAGAGCAGAAATAAAAATGTGTTATCTGTTAAAACCAGGTTACGGGAGCATAGCGCCTCGGTCGACTCTTGGCAAAGTGGTGACGATGGGCTACGCCTTCGTGGGCATCCCTTTGACGCTGATCTACCTGTCGAGCGCCGGGGGCCTCCTGTCCAGATGCGCCCGGGGCGTCTTCACGCGCGCCCTCTGCTGCTGCCTCTGCTCCAACTGCGGCTACTGCTGCTACGACGAGAGGCGGATGCAGGTGAGCGTATGTGTTGCATTTTCCTTTCTACACGCAAGCAACTCCACCTGACACGGACAGCAAAGCAGGAATGCCTTTGTTAGAGGATATAAGCGCTCCCTTCGTTTAAACCCCCTTTGCGCGGGACAGTAGCACATTTTTCATTTATTTTTATTTTTTTTCTAATACTCTTAGATATATGGATGTATACTCTTTTTTCGTTCCTTTGCACATACTTCAGCGTCACATTAGATCGCGAGAGATGCGAATTAATCCTCCGTTTTTCAACTATTCCTTATCGCTCGTGAGCGTTTAAACCAGGTGGATTAGTTCGCAGCTAGAACAGCACAGGTGGATTACACTTACGGCTAGCTTGGGTGAGGGAGCGCCAGTTAAAGCTGGATCATTTTTAGGAGAAGGAGAGACGCATGAGAAAGAGGAGACAGCAGGAGGAGCTAGCCCAGCAGCAGCAGCAGCTGCAGCTGCAGGAGCCGTTCTACGTCAGGGCGAACGCCTCGACCTATCCTAGCTCGGTGGAGATCAAGGCTAGTCCCAAGGACGAGGTGTCGAGCCTCAGCTCCGGTGACCGGCCGAACGTTACGATACTGGCGCCGATTAGCATCTGTCTCGGGGCTATGTTTTGCTACATCATCGCCGGGGCTTTTACTCTTCATAAGCTCGAGGGATGGAGCTTTATAGGTATAAAGGCTTGCTTTTTTTTACATTTTAATAGAGATGATATTAAGTAATGTGTAAATATTGATTGATAGATAGTGATAAAGGATTAATGGGGGATAAAGAGAGATAAAGGGTGATTTAAATAATTCGAAAAAAAGAACATGAATTTTAAGCCTGCTACTGAAAAGGTTAACACTGAAAATTTATATAGATTTCATAAAAATGATTCATAATTTATAAATTATTGATAATTAACGTATTTTATATTTGTTTTAAAGTTTTCATTTTAGTATGAATATAAAAAAACGTTTATTTAAGCGTATATAAGTCAAATAAAAAAGTTGAATTTTAATTTTAAACATTTCATTAATTTTGCTCATACATTTTTTTCAAACCAGCTTAGTAACAAGTTGCTTCTCTGGGTTGCATACAGCCTTTCGGTATCAACTGAGAACCCAAAAATTATACTTTCCATCCTCCTATAAAAATCGAAAAAATTCTAAACCTCAAATTGTTTTGCAGACGCGAGCTACTTCTGCTTCATGAGCCTGAGCACGATCGGGTTCGGCGACATGGTGCCCGGCTCGTACCCCTCGTTCAACGCCCTCGAGGCTCGCAACGCGACCGTCTGGTTCTGCTCGTGCTACATAATGTCGGGCATGGCCCTGACAGCCATGTGCTTCAACATCCTGCACGACGAGATCGTCCATCGTCTGTCCCACCAGCCGGACAAGCACCCCGAGCCGGTAAAGCCGAGCTCGAGCGTCGACGAACTCTCCGCAGGTGGCGACCCCTTTGCCATGGCCTCGTGACAATTTCCCAGCAGCAACGTACTCTGCCACACTCGCAACGTGACCGAGGAGTCGCTCTGCATGAGCGAGCCGCCGGCCAGCCTCTTCGCCCACGAGAACGAGATCAACATACTCAAGGATTCCTACAATCAGGTGGACGTGACGCGCGACTGCAAGCCCATACTCAAGCTCGAGGACCACCTCAGGCCGGTGCCGCCCCCCGCGGTCTACACCCTGCCCGAGCTCGACGAGGACATCGACGAGGAGAACACCGAGATGTGAATTCCCTAGCCGCTTGCGTCCCCCACCCGCACCTTTTTTACGTTCTCCCTTCCTGCCTCCTTGCTTCCTTTTTTACCGATTCAACCTCTAACCAATTCTATATCTACGAACATAGCATTAGCCAAGTATTGTCGATCATGGAAAATTATTAAGGAAAGCTCATTGTCAAGGCTCGAAGGAAAACAGACTCTATGCTCGAAGAACAATAACTAAATTATAACGCAATTTTTCTTATGGACAAAGTAAGACAGTTGAGGCTACGCGAACGTCACCTCCTCGTCTGCTCGATTATCTAATTTTATCCTTTTTTTTCTCTCTCAACTTTCTTTCAAACGCTCTTAGGCAGGTTTGTTTTGTTTCGAAAAGAAAAGAACGACGATTGAAATTGTTGATAGTTAAATTGAGTTGGCTCGAAGACAGGTTGCGTTAAAAGTAGTTTCTAAGACTAAAATAAAAAAAAAGGTTACTGGTTAGATAAGTAAGATAATATAACAAAGAAGAAACAATTACTCCTTACGAATATTTCGTTTGATTAATCTCTTATAATTTTACTTTAATTAGTAAAGAAGCGACGAGACAATTCAGACAACTCGAAACCCCTTACTTTTCACCGATTTCATTCTCTATTGATGCACCTCATCGCTAATTTAATAAAGCGGCGACTCCCCTTTTATTCCTATAAAGTTTTCCAATATGTATTCATTCGCTTTAGATCGCCGGTCAGAGCTTAATACATCAAACGAGAAAAGTCGGACTGAATAACAATCAATACAAAAGCTTTGCTCGCAATACTTAACGTCCTAATTACAGTAGTCGAGTTAACGAGAAAGAGACAGGATAGCAGCTGCGAGAAAATGTTTTCCCGCACGGCAGCAGGACTGCAGGCGCGTCTCGTGTAATCAGTTTCAAAAGAGCCAAACAAAAACGCGTCGAGCGTCAAAGTGCTTAAAAAATATCGAGATAATAAAGAGGAAGCGCAAAAATCCAATCGTTAAATTCGCTCGAGAGAGCGTGTCCATTGTGAGACGATAATAGCGATGCTGCTTGCGCGCGACACCGTCTGCTCCTGCGCGCGCGCTCGAAAGCGAAAACGTCCGGGGCGCACAAAAGTAACCGGAGAGTGCTCGTTCATTAAGGCGTCTGTAAGGTTTCCAGCCTCTTGGAAAATCCTCATTGACTCGGCAGTCTCTCCTTTGCAGAAAAGCTTCGATCCTCCCTCTCTTCCTTTGCCAAGCTCCTTCTTCTTTTCTCGCGACGCTCGCTCGGACCTCTGCACGCGTGGCTCTCTCTCTCTCTCTCTCTCTCGCTCGCTCTATACCCCCTGGGAAATATAAGGGAGTCGCGCGAGGGCCGGCCGTGCGAGCGCGCGCGCGCGCGCTTGTGGCTGCGCGCCATTCGAAAACTTTATCCGCCAATTTTACGAGGAAAATTCCAATGAAAGTCAAATGCCATGGGAATTGTTTTTCTTGCCGTGCGCTTGCCATCCTCTCTCTCTCTCTCTCTCTCTCTCTTCCTCTCTCTATCTCCGTCGCTTCCTCCGTATACGGGCCCGGCTCGCGCTGCGTACACGCCGTCGGCCCCTTTTGTGTAATGAAGTTACGCCGCTCCGACGCGCTGCTGCGCTTTCTCGGAGAAATCGAGTCGACGCTGGAAGCTTCTTCGCTGATTGTACGAGTCACCTCCCTGGAAGGAGAAAGCCGGCGAATCTCTTTTTAACGCGAGCCATCCGGACCGATTGTACTCTTCAATTTCTGCTTTATATTTTTTCCCCGTCTGCCCTCCTCCGTTACTCCGGCGACGCCGCCGCCGCCGCCGCCTTTTTGATGTTCTCCTTTTGTTCGGCGACGTTAACTGTACCGTGCCACCCCCCGCCACCCCAACGCTCGTCGAGCTTGCACTGTGTTCTATTATTATATTGACCAATCGATGAACGAATAAGAAACATGTTTTTAAACTGATTTATATACTGAAATTACACTTGCGGATAATAGTTGGATGGGATAAGGTTATATTATATACACAGACATAGCGATGATTAAACGAAATTTCAAAAAACAATTTTTACAGTTTTTAAGAATCTTACGTAGATATCTTTAACTGTAAGGTTGAAAATATAAAGTTATCAAATTTTGAATTTTTTGCCCCGATTAAAATTATTTGACAGTAAGTAAATTATATTTTTTAAGATGAATTTCGTTTATACGAGATATTTTATTTTAATGTATAGAAATTCAAAGTATTTGATAGTTTATATTTTTAATTAAGATAAGTTGTAAATAAAATACTGTCTTACTCTTGTCACCGACTCGATGGCGCTGAATTAATGTTCATGAATAAGACTATCGTCGTCGATTTACTTAATAAGA
Organism: Eupelmus urozonus; assembly: GCA_900480035.1. Lineage (NCBI taxonomy): Eukaryota > Metazoa > Arthropoda > Insecta > Hymenoptera > Eupelmidae > Eupelmus > Eupelmus urozonus. Next base: position 81,307 of record UELX01000175.1, on the reverse strand, counting down.
GCTAAATTTTTAATGTAAATATTAAATTAACGAAAAAGAAACTGGAACTTTAAATTTACGTTGTTGAAAAAAATCCCAGGTTCAGCGATCTTAAGGAAAAGAAAATACAATTATTGTTTTTTACTTCCGTCGACTTAACGAAAATCTAAAATTATTCATAAACTACCGGTGTAAAAAGCTGAAACTTTTTTAACAGTACATCGCTCTTTCCTCAGTAAGTATCTTTCTAAATTAATTGTATGAAATCTCTTAAGCAGCTACTATACCAAAAGTATTGTATAAAACGTTAAAAATAATGCAGATTTTACTTAAATTTATAAAACTTCTTGTTACAACACGTTTGGATTTTTTGTAAACTTTTATACTGTTTGTATAAAACACGATATTCGTGTAACAGATTTAAACAGTTTCCTTAAAAGGAAAACTTGTGTTATTAATTAAAATGATGTATTAATGAAATATCAAAAACAAAAATGAGAAAAAGTAATTATTTGTGTAAGGAAAATAAGCGATGAGTCTGGTAGATTAAATATAAAGAAGAAAAAACTGAAAAAGCAAAAAAATTAAGAAAAAAAGTAAATATATCGAAGATATGAATGAAAGCGATCGCAGTACATTTTGCTGTCGAAAAGCCTTTGGTTGAGAGCTCGGAAACGATAATCGATATTTTATTTACACGTTTCGCATCCCACTGCGTACGTGCGTGTGCTTGGGTGGATGTATGTGTGCGTATGTGTGTGTATGCGCGCTCGAAGCCATGACGAGTGGCTTGGAAAATATTTCCACATGGAAATGTCACGATGAAGAAGATCGAGGCTGCGACTCGATTCGCGCGTGACGTTTATTCCTCGACGTCAAATGTATTCCTATATGAAAAGATTCGCATATGAGCGAAATAAAACCGAAAAGGAAATACCTTTTCATATTGTAAATATAACTTTATTTAAAAATCGACGTCCCGGTGTAAAATACAATATTGTATACACGTCTGTATAATCGTTTGTCGAGCAATGTATATCTTAAAGTAATTAATAAAAGCATTGATAAAATTAAACTAGTGATATAGTTTTAATGTTACTGTATTTTTCATTTGTTATTTTTTAATAAATTACAATTAATGCTTAGTGAAATAGTCATATTTAAATAATATAACTAAGATAAATTGTAAAAGTTATTTATAATTCTTTTAATTGCTTCATAAAGTATTAATTCAAATTAAATTAATTTTTACTCTTGAGTAATAAGTATTTATTGGTAAAATTTATTATGATTGTAAATAAAAAATTAAATCGAATAATTTTAATTAAAACGAAGAGTGTCTGCAATTTCAAAAGTTGAATTTATTGTTAGTGTAAAATTTAATCATTATTCAGATAACAGAATCAGCTTTAACCTTATTCAAATTTATGAAAATAATAATTAATATGTATTATGTAGAATTCATATAATAATTACAGATATAGTAGTATGCAAATAATTATTTATTTGTTTTACGTGACTACGTAGGCTTTGAATTAATCAACCAAACCATCAGTGTTTTTTCGTATTTATGTTTGATAGAGTAATTTGGAACATTAAAATAAATATTGTTCCTAATTCTATTTTATTTTATTTTAAAATAAATAAATTCTTTTAGTTTGTTTTGCATTCTTTTATAATAACTATAAATAATAATAATACTATAAATCCTTTTTACAGTAAAACAGTATACATAATATGTATAAGAAATATAAATATTTTTAATAAGAAATGTCCATTTATACTAATAACAATTAATAAAAATATTTAACAAATGCTCTTTTTCATTAAATTTTATATATTATTTAAATATTTACGATAAACAATCCGAAATAATAATCATTAACAAATACACATTGCTTATATTTCATGAAATTTGAATAATCAATACCAATAATAAAAGAAATTTATTTTATTTCTTGTGTTATATGTCTGACAAAAATATTTTTAAATATGGGTTTGAAGAAAAATATGAATAAAATGAGCTGTGTACATTATATAACCGGTGAAAAAAAACTTTCAGTTTTCTATATATAGAGAATCGAAAAAATTTCTTAATAATATTTGACATTAAATATCTGTGAATGTATACATTATAAGCTACCCACATAAAAAACTGATGTAAGAAAAAAAACCTTTTACTTATAAAAATTTTTCTTCAAAAAAATAATAAGACATTGATAGATAGAAATTTAAGGGATTACAGCAATCAATATGTCTAATAAGCATATTTTTCTATAAACTATTGAGTTATTTCGAAGATATGTCCGTTAGAAAACATTTGGATGTAACTATTATAGTTATAATATTATTATGATATACATATAAAGATTTAAAAAAATCATAAATATTATTTTTTCGTTATGCCACTTGTAATAAAAAGCAAAATAAACGCTTCATAAATTCAAATCGATGAGTTATATTAAAAGATGTAGGAGTACACTCAAACACAAACACACACACGTGCAAATTAAATTTTTTTAAAAACTAGGGTTTTTCACTCTAAATATTTTAAAATAAATTTATAATGTACTTTATTGTTTAAAGTTTTTGCTCACTATTTCAAAGCTTCCTCACTGAGGTATAGTGATTCTGTAATGGAATTAATGTATATTTATATAAATAAGTCCAGTTGAAATAAGTTTATTTTAATTACCGCAAGCGTATATGAAATCGCTGCAGTAAAAGCAAATAATCAAGCTGCAAAACATTAGCGCTACTCTGTTGAGCGAGCTCATTGCGCGCAATCCGCTTCAGAAAAGCCTAGCTCGAATGTATTCCGGGAATAAAACAAGCAATTGTCATTTTAAACAAAGAAAGGTTCGTCGGCTGGTACGCGAGGGAATCGCATTAGCGAAATCAAAGTATCGAAATGAACCGCAAATAACTCGTAAAAAGAGCAATTTTGCCGCGCTGACTCGAAGCGCGCTTCAGCGAATGGCAGCCGGCGACGGCGGCGGCACTGGCAGTAACAATAAACCGATGCATTATACTCGCTCTCTCTCGCTCTCTCGCGCGCGCGATGCGGCCCATGTTTCCAGGGCTTGAACGAACCGTGTCGCGCGAATGCATAAATATTTTATTGTCGCTCCTCGCGCGCTCGCGCTGAAAAGCAAGGAGGAAAAAATTATACGGCGCTTAAAAACGAACGCGCCCCTATAATTCGAAATCGAATCCACAGGATAGAGATAAAGAGAAACAGAGAGAGAGAGAGAGAGAGAGGGAGAGAGAGAGCAAGTGACGAGTCAATCGATTTGGCGCGAGCTGGCCGGAGAGGAAGCGCGTCGAAAAGTAATGGGGAGGGCGGCTGGTGGCCCTCGTCGCTTGCATAACGTAATCCTCGAAATTTACGGCCTGGATTATTATACGCCGCGCGCGATCGCCAGGATTAATCGGCTCAGCGCTGCCGGCGTTATGCGTCGCCGGCGGTCGAGCTACTCCCGCCCCCCGTTTTCCCTCCTCCCCTCGCTCTCTCTCCGGCTAATCGTTAATCTTTAGTCACAACTTTTCCATTAGCCAGCAACCACCGCACTGTACAGAGCCGCCCCCGATCTCTCTGTGTATGAAAATCGTAATGCCCTGTTAATCGCGATCGCGTTATCGCCAATGGAATTTCCCGGCCAGTTGGACTGCGGTACCGGCGAGTATCTCCATTTGTCGATCGAAAGTGCGAGGGGATGACTGTTTTTCATTCTTTTTTTTTTTTCCATCGCTGGGAGCCCTAATTTTGCCGGATTTTCTCTCGCGACGCTAATTACCCTGAAATTACACTCTGTCGAGCTTAACTCGGGAATTGCGTTACGAGGGAGAATTTATTGACGGGGATAATTAATTTGTGTTTGGTTATTGATTCGTTTTACGCTTTATGAGCGCGATAAAAAAAAAGGCTCGCGTTTGTGGGAGCGCTAATCCTTCGTCGCTTGATTTGTATATTATCGGATGAAATTTAGCGTAATCGGAGGTTAATTAATATTTCATTTGATGTTTTAAACATGAATAATAAATTAAAATTAGAGATGATATTGCAGGCTGTTTGTATATTCAGTGGTTATTAGTATAACTTTGACGTTAAAGCTTTAATAAATTGAAAATTGTCTACAAGTTAATAATTTTAATTTTAAATTTAAAAACTTTTCAAATATTAATTTTTTATTCAAATAATAATAATTAAAATTTATATATTCAAGAATTCAAAACCTTTGAGAATAATATAATGAATTAATAATAAATTAATGTATAAAAAAGGCCCAATAACTAGTACATTCAACAGAGAGTATCGCTCTCAATTCGCACACGCGGCAAACAGAATGCGCGATGCAAGGCAAACACTTGCGTGACAGCGATCCGTTAATTAACGCCTTTGACTCCTCAAAAAATGAAAGTATATACTCCTGGCCGGGGTATAAAACGACAGCTCAGCAGCCTAATTCGCTGACCAAATGCGTCGATTTGTCGCGCGCGTGCGAGCCAGCCTTCCGTATATAGATCATTCAAAGCGATATAGCATCGTAATGCAGCGAGGGAAGAGCCAGAGAGTGCATGTATACCTGTGTACGCACAAACACACTCGGCCCGCGCTGCATTCGAGCTGCATCCGTGACGCAACAGCAGCAGCGGCAGCAATAAGTAAACAAACGCGAAATGGAATCGAAATCGAGTCATAAATCGCAAATGTAACGCCGGCGAAATTGCTGAGGAAGCGGGCGTGGAGATATAGGCTGGGAAAATGCGGGCTGATCGAGTTACAGGCGCGTGCGGCTCTGTATTTTCGCAGCCGGCTATCTGCGCCCGGCCAGGCCTCCATTGTCGCTTGCGCCCAACGGAAACCCTTTCGCTGCGCGCTTCCAGCGCCGCCCGATCAAAACTTATATGCGCCGAGGAAACGCCCTGCTGTCTAGGGCTGCCGAGTCATTTTTGCGAGAGGATTTTTTTTCGATATATAGTCGGCTAGGCTTTTCATGTGGGAGAATTGAGATTTACTGTTGGCTGGTCGGCAAGTTTTTGAATGGTTTTTATTTTTCGTTTTGGAAAGGGTGTGGTTGGCTGGCTGGGTATATAAAAAAGGATTTGTTATTGGCGAATTGCGTATTTCACTGTTGTTTTACTGATAGGGTAAAGTTGTTTTAATGATACTAAACAGAATAAAGTGAAAGGGTCAAAATGACTGAATTAGTAGAATGAGTATGGGGTATAGATAGACCTTTTATTTTTTAGCCACTCGAATGGTTTCTATTTTATCAATTCTATTTTATCAACTATTAAACATTAATTGATTTTTTATTTAGATATAATTTTGTTACAAATTGTTTAAATTTATACTTTTTAATAATTTTATAGAAAAAACATTTCGTAGAGATAAAATAAAAATAAATGTAAAAAAACAAAGTTACCATCGGAATTGCAATAATTTACCTTCAACCACTCTAGTTTCCAATATCGCAGAATGCACAGTAATGCAATAGATGTCGCTATTTTAATCTTCTCTGTTGAAATAGCTGACTATACAAGAGGCATAAAGTACTGCACATTTATCAGTATTTCCTGATAATTTTCTTTACTTTAAGCATAACATTAACTTACTTTGAATTTTATTTATTTTTAATAGTTTTTATTCGACAAATTTTTTTCTTATATTTAAATAGTTTTTATTTTCTTGAATATATTTCTTTTATTCATAAAAATTATTAAATAAAAATTGAATAGTTTTCAAAAGGAATAGATAAACCTAGCGCTAGATTGATTTATATTTTTGAACAATTTTGTATTTTATTTATTTTGTTTTGCGAAAATAAATTGCGAAAATAATATTTAGTCAAAAGTAAAAATCATATAAAAGAATAGGTTCCTAATTACTTACCATAAGTTTATTATTTAATACCAAGCGTATGTATTTTATCATTCGAAAATTCGCGCGCTCGCGAATTCGCTCCAATCCGCTTGGGTTCCCGCCTCCGTGTAAAATCCAATAGCAGCATGAGCAGAGTCTGCGCAATAAGTGGGCAAAGTTGGGCGAATCGTCGCCAGCTTCAGAGCACTACTCGTCAAGTCTCGTCTGTATTGCGTGTCGGTGTAAAATCGCTGGCTCCGCTGGTTATATCTGGTCGTTGGGGCTCGAGTAGTAGTGTAGCAGCGCGCGCGAGCAGCTCTCTCTCTCGCGTTCGTCGTCCGAGACCAGTGCTGCCCGAGACGGAAGAACATATGTTTTAAAAGCAGGTGGCGCAGGCGCAGTTCACGTTTCCGCGCGCTACAACACTACGTTACCTAGCCATCTTTCCAGTCGAAGCGAGATAGAGAGAGCGAGAGCGAGCTCGGAGCCCCCCGAAACTTGTGATATTTGTTTGTTTCTCAGCTCAGCCTCTTATTTAACCGAGACTTTTATTAATGTCAGAACCACAGTCCGCGCTTCTACTAAGAAAACAATTAGCAGGTAATGCAGTATCTCTCAATCTTGTCCAGCCAGTGCGATTTCGCCCGCAGAGAAAGTGGATATATATGTGTGTGTCTGTGCTATAAGAGTGTGTAAGCCCGTCTATCCTTCGCACGTATAACTACGTATAAGTGTGTAAGCGCGAGCCCAACAGCCAAGCCAGCCTCCCTCGAGCGTGCTGCTACTGCTCTGCTCATCTGCTCATCTGCTAATCTGCTGCTGCTGCTGCTGCTGCTGCTGTACATCAAGACAGACAGAAGAGCTCGCGCGCGCCGTGCCATCATCCGCCTTTTTCGCCTGCAGCCAGCCAGCCAGCCAGACCGATGCGCGCAGCAGAGGGCATCGTCCTCGTCCCACGGGGCCTTAACCTCGAGGAGGACGAGCCCCCCCGGGCTCTTTACAAGCTGGCCCCTTCGAAACCCGATCGTCCCGCGTGAAAATCAATACGAGCCGCGCTCAGGGCGCGCGAGAATCCGCTCTCGGCGAGCCTCCCTCTCCTCGTTTATTTAACCTAAAAATTCACGGCTTCCTCGCGGCTCGAGAGAGCAGCTAACGCCGGCCCTATACTCGGCTTGCCGCTTCCTCGCGAAACTCGCCTTATCTCGGGGCGCTTTCGCGCTGGCGCCTCTCACGCCCGCTCGCTTTCTCTCTCTCCCTCTCGTCCCGTCTCTCTCTCTCTTTCTCTCTCTCTCGCTTCTTTACTTTCGGCGTTCGCAGCCAATTCTCGCCTTTTTTTTCTTCCTCGCCAACTGCTTTTTTCCCCCTCGGCGCGCGCGATGCATCAGCACACACGCGATGATTCAACTTTCTCGCGTCGCGCCGAGACGCGAGCGAGGGAAGCGCCGGACTTCCTCGTGCCTCGTCGTCCTCGGGGAGACGCGGCGACGGGCGAAAATAGCAGCAGCGGGGTGTCTCGCGACAAGAGCGGCCCTCGTGTATTTATAGAGTCGCGGCCGTCGTTTCTTTCTCCTTGCAGGCGCGTCTTTCTCTCCTCTCTTTATACAGCGGCACGGCGGCGCGGGGCCGCTTAGCGCGATTCTCCGGCGAAGGTCAGCCTCGCGCTCGCTCGCGTCTCTCTTTTCGCATGCTCTCCTGTGCTGGCCGCAGAGTTCTTTGACTCTTGGCCCTGGGCCTCTCTCCTTTCTCATATCTCTTTTGCAGGCTTTGCAGGATTTGACGAGCCGAGCGAGGCTGGATTCGCCCGGGGCTCGAAGCGTGCGCGAGCGAGTCCAGCACACGCGCGCACCGGGAGCACAACGCCGACACGAACATAACCTCGAAATCAGAGGGGGGCCGCACATATAACGCGCGCCCGCCGTGGGGTGGGAGAGAGATGCGGTGCGCCCGAGGATATGTCATAGCCGCCTCGGGAGAGCTGCAGGATGCGCGTGATTTATGCCAAAAGCGTAGGATGCGCGCGGATACTGGGAGGATCGGTCAATGGCGGGATTTGGGATGCTTTGCTTGCTCCTTCGAGCGTGACTTGCTCTTCGCCGCGTTTCGTGGCTCTGAAAATACGTTTCTGCGTGGCTTTGAGAGTGAGAATGATATGAGACTGAATGAGCCAGGTTCTTGATGCTCCGTGCCAAATTTAGGGTTCGGATGTGTAAATGTAACCGAGAGTTTGGCAATTTGAGTAGCAGTGGCAGGAAACTGAAGCCTGATTTATTTTTGTTTATTTATAGGTGAAATTGCGACTTTTGCGTGAATCTATTTTTAATAATTCTCTGATGATGCTTTCAATGTAATATTGGCATAAATGATTTTTTTTCTGATTTATGAAATAATGAAAAAACACGTTTTTATTTTTTATAGAATTAAATAAAAACCCAGTTGAAGGGTTTTCAGCAGGTCTTATAGACGACAATGATATTTATCGATGGGAAGTGCTTATTATTGGACCTCCGGACACATTGTAGTGAGTATTTATAAACTTCAAAGATTAGCAATGTTGTTTATTCGCAGATTTAAATTTGAGTGTAAAAATATCTTTGTTTTACAGCGAGGGTGGATTCTTTAAAGCGCATTTACAGTTTCCCAAGGAATACCCACTTAGGCCGCCAAGAATGAAATTTATAACAGAAATATGGCATCCAAACAGTAAGTGAACATGGAAAAACAATGAAAAATAAAAATAACTTGATTTTTCATATCATACTGTTTAATTTTTCAGTCGAGAAGAATGGTGATGTATGTATATCGATTTTGCATGAGCCTGGTGATGACAAATGGGGATATGAAAAAGCGTCAGAACGATGGCTACCAGTGCACACTGTTGAAACAATTTTAATCAGCGTAATTAGTATGCTTGCTGATCCAAATGATGAAAGTCCAGCAAATGTTGATGCCGCCGTTAGTTTCATTATTTCATTTAAACAAACAATTATAAAAAAGTTTTTTTAATAATCTTTTTTTTTATTGCAGAAAGAGTGGAGGGAAAGCTATACAGAATTCAAGAGAAAGGTGGCAAGGTGTGTCCGAAAGAGCCAAGAAGAATGTATGTAGGGTATGAAGAAATATTTACGTGGAAAGACTTATTTAATTCTGGTGAGATTTTTTAATAGACTGAATAGTTTGTAGAAATAATTGAAAATTGAAAGTTTACAATGATGAATCAAATATTTAAAAAATACTGTTATTTTAGTACATAAATAGCACAAATACAATTTCGTACTATATAATTGTTTGACATACAAAAAAGTGATTTCAGCCTCTTGTTAATTTATCACCATTGCCTTGTTCTGGCACAATTGTCCATGTGAGAAAGTGCTAAGGTTCCTTTTTCCAACTAGTATCAAAAATAGTTAATTTCAATTGAATTAAAGATTTATTTATGAGTTACATTTGTGTTACATATTCAAAATGTAAAAATAAAACTGTTTTTTTCTGCTTAGCTGGACAAATATACTAATAAGTAATACACTATTTTGTATTATTTATATTTCAATAATTGATTAAAAAAAAATTCAAAAAAAATTTTTTTATTCTATTTTTACTTAATTTTATTGTAGTTATATTACTCACTCTTATACTTTCTTTAAAATTAAACTCAAGTGTCGAATTAATATGAAAAAATATATATTTGATTCTTTTCATGAAACCAAATTGTTCTTATATTGATATGCAGTATTTGTAATGACGTTATCATAAAGGGTACATATATTGTACATGATAAATAATATATTTCTTTAAAAAAATTTTCAAAAACATGTTTACATATTGTTTTTTCATTAAAATAAAGGCATTATGTGTTTTATTTCTGTGCACTTTAATGATACCGAAAATAATTAAACATATATAAATATTATAACAGCATTATTTGTATTTGTGTTACAGGGAAGCCATAAGCACTGTAAAAACAAACCGAAGTTGAGCATAAAGCTAACGAGCAACAGTGCCACTAAAAGTATGGACAAAGCCTGTCACTCATCCTTATGCTAAGAGAAACCGAGAGCTCATTTGCGATTCTGTCAAGTCCTTTGGACCGCAACTATCCGACGTATCGATATCCCTTCGACTGGAAAACGGAAAGATGAAAGGTCATGCAGCTCACTTTTTAAAAAAAATTGCTAAAACAGATAAGAAAAGTAATTTACGACTATTCATAATATAAAAAAAATCATCTGTACGAATGCTACCTTAATATTAATAGTTATTGTAAACTTAACGTCCCTCCATTTACCTGCTCCCTCGCTATTTTCCACGATATTAGTCCAGAAATTTGCCCCGTTTTCAATCACCTTCAAAACCCTTTATCGTGTAATTTTAAATGATTCGTTTGTGTTAATTACTCGATAATGATTCCTTAGCGTCGTTTCGTATTTTCTTACTTTCGTATGATATAAATAAATTTTTGTAAAGTCGAAAAAACGAAGTGAAAATAACAATCGTTGAATGTAATGCCAGTGATGAGAAAAATACATACGAATTACTACTATACGATAATGATTACATGAACAACATGTCGATGTCGATTAATCGTTTGTGACATACTAAGATACACGTGTTTTGTGAGATTCTTGCTAAGAATGTCGCACCGAAATACTTAAAAGCTTAGAAAAATACATTTTATCATGAATATTTAATGAGCAGGAACACGCAGGAATATTTTTTTGTAACAGAATTTATAAATTTTTTTTAAAGATTTTAATTTCTACAGAAATATATAGAAAATTAAAAGTTAGGATTGTCCGTTTTTATATTTTTCTGTAGAAATTCACAATACATGCAATAACAACTGAAAAAACTGCATTTGTATGTACTTTATTAGTCTTTTCCAGATATTTATTTCAATTCGCAAGATGCCAAATTGATAAAATGAATATGAACAATAACAACCATTCATAACGTGATACATAATAAAATTTTAATTAAACAGTTTTTAAATTAAAAGAATGAGTTTGTTCACTGTAAAAATGTCTTTGTAAATCATTTGATGTTGTATACATTGCAATTTAAATTTTTAATAGAACCAATTATTTTACAGTAATATTTTAATATTTATGATAGTTTGATTTGTGATTCTAAATTTTGTTTACTATTTAATAATGTCAATTAAATTTAAAAATTAATATTCTGTTCGTTTATTTTTTTTTAGTGTCCTCAATTATAAAATATTCATATTAAATTTAAATAAGTTTTTAACTTACCTTCACGAATATTGTTTATTATTTTTATTTACTATTTTTATCTTATGATTTATCTAAAACAATATTTCTGCGACTATTTATCTGCTAATGATAAGTTGCATTTTTACTTTAGTCATATAAGGTAATCCAAAACTGTACCATCTGTTGGTAACAGTAAATGTGATCAGTTGTCGGTATATGAATGCTATTTTGAGTACTATCTTAACAACTGTCGGATTACATTGTTCTTTTATACTATTAATTCAATAAATTATGTGAAAAATCTTTCGTATATTCGTGTTATAAAAAAGTTAATTTTTATGAGAAATTGTATTTTTATAATTAATAGTTTTTAGTTCTGTTTTACTACTAAATTAATTAAAATCAAAGAAGTTAAAATTAATGTTTAAACAAAAATAACTTTCTCGTAAAAGGATGGGACTTTTTAATAACAGAAGAATCATAATTTTTTTAATACAGGCTTTTTAATTTAGAAATTTTCAATGAAGACAGTGATATGAATAATATAATTTTATATGCATATGTATATACAATGAAAGAATCCTCAAGTATCTGATCTTCCTCCATATTGCGACTATAGACAGAAACGCATTCGCAATAAGCATGAACAAGCTTCCATTAAAGATTTCTTACTTTGTTCGTTTTTGGAAGAGGATATGAATGCATTTTGTCTTGTTTTATATATTTTCGTTTTTTTATGTTTTGAATTGCCAAAGAGCATTACTAGCTAAAGACAATAAATCTCTCACGTGTTTCAATATTTTGTATACCTTATTTATTTTTCTTTTAATCTTCGTATAATAATCATAAACGTACAATTTTAAAACAATAGTGCAATAGTGTTTATGCAATGTACAGGATAACTTTTAAGCTATATAATACAGTTCGAAATGAAATACAAATCATTAAACTATTTATTACTGCAGGTAAATCGCTCTCGATTTCTCTTTGATACATTATTTTCACTACTGGAAAAGACGACAGTGCACTTATGTCTGTTCTCTTCGTCGCTCTTAGCTTTTCTCGGATTATCCCTAAAAGTTTCGTTCGTTCACTTTTTTCCATCGGCTTCTTGTCGTTGTTACAACGAAAGGAAGGACCTGGGAAGGGGGGGGGGGGAGTAAGGGAGAAGGGGACAGTTTAGGAAACGAGGTATCTCGATAACTTTTTTTTTCAAATGTTCTATCTACATTTTTTTATATTGTAAAATATTCATTGTTAGGTTTACGATATGATTTTCTCCTTCCGCCTAAACCAACATCGTCGAAACTTGCACGCGCGCCAGTTTTCTCAATCGTCGCGAGTTTTGCTAAACTTTCGCGCGTGACAAATTTCGCGACGACACAAACTCTCTTTTAATCATTCATTTTTATATATACATTAGACGCCTCTTTCACCTAGTACCTTTTTCCTTACGCTTTTTTCTTAACTTCCTCTTTCTCTGTCTCCCACTTTAAATAATTAAAGCTATTGGCTATTTATGTTCTACTCCAGTATCTACAAAGAACCTAGTTATACTGATTCGATGAATGAGAAATCATAGGCCATCGTCCGCCGCTGATCGAATACTTCCGGAGCGAGAGTAACTCACTTCTCGTGAAGGTTGTCGATAGTACGAGCTGCTGAAGCTTCTTCGTCGCTTTAATCGACTTTATCGTCTCTCTCTCTCTGGATTAAAGTCGCTTCATTCTTATCATCGCTAATTATTTCAGAATTTGTCTATTATTGTTCGGAATGCTCCTCGTACCGTCGACAAAATTTTGAACGACGTTCGTCATTTAATTATCGGTAAAAATAAGAAAGGAATTGTGAAACTCAGAGCTTCTTCTCTTAAGAACGGGTAAAGAAATTACATTTATTAAAAAGAGATCAATTTCTTCTCGAGTTGAGCTATAAATTCATTAAAATTTGCAAAGTAACATCAATCAACATTGTCTTCGTCGTTCATTCGCGTGCTCATTTTATTCAAAAAGTCAAGCAAAGATAAGGAAAAAGATTTACACCTTGTTTGTATCTTCGGAAATGCTATTTAATGCGCGTCAACTTGACTTGTTGAATGAAAAGGCAGTAATCGCCAGCGTGCGTTTAAACGCGATTGAAATCAATAAAAATAATCACCGGTCGTTTTAGTTAAACTTTCAATGCCCGTCACATGTCGGTACTATTTTCAGTCACTCCTTTTATTTCGATAAAAAAAATCAGCTCTCTCACTCTCTCTCTTTCTCTCGTTCTTTCAATCTCTCTCTCTCTCTCTTTCTCTAATTTTCTTTCGACTGCGGACTAGAATTTAATCGGAGATTAAACGTAGCTTAACCTGGTAGACGCTAGTTTGATTCATAATGTATCGAAGTTAAAGATTTTTGCCTCACCTCGATCAGTCATACTGATTTCTTTCACGCGCGACACATTCGCTCGATCCCGAATGTCGCTATTATTCGATCAGACGTAGCTCGCGCCGCACACAATCGCGGCGCTGTTAAAAGCGGCTCTAAGTTTCTCGATCGTGTTTATCGCAACGTATTATTTTGTTGCTTTTATTGATCGTGCGCACATATACGATATTACGGAGTTAACTGCGATAAGAGAGTAATATTTATTTTATACAAGTTTGCTGTGTATTTGTGTCTGTATTCTCATTTCTTTTTTTAGCTCTATGTACAAAGTTATTTACAATATAGACGTTTTCACAAAGAAAACTGCTTTCGCGTTTCGGGAGTTCTCTAGTTTTTTATTAATTTTTTATCTCTCCGACGGCCCGATTCTTTTTTGGCCGTACCAAGTCTACAAAGTTCGAGCGGTTGAGAACCGCTGACACGCTCTTCATTTTGCCTCTCGTAGCGCGTAAGCTCTATCACATTGGCTTCACAAGCCATTTCGTTTATTTTTCGTGTTTTCTTATTTACCTTAAGATAATGATCATAATAATAATTTATAATGCATAATATAATTATAATATGGTCAAATGACAATGATAATAATGAAAATTCAGAATTTTCGGTACGAATTTCTACGATACAATTTTATTTTATAGAACATTTCGATTGCTCGCACTTGCATTATCTTTGCATTTTCGTCGTATCGACTACACTTGCGTTCCTTTATTTTTTTTTTCTTTCTTTAAGAAATACAAAAACGAAAATACGACATTGGCGAGTCAGCTAACTTCTTTAAATTTGGCTAGGCCCTTTTGCTTATCGCAAGTAAAATAATCAATAAAACATTAATAGTCTGTACAATTTTTTCTCCAGCAATAAAATAGCAATAATACCAATGATAATAATCAAAACGTAATAGTAATAATAATAATAATAATAATAATAATCATAATAGTAATAATAAAAATACCATTATCAATAATAATATAATAATTATAATAATACAATAATAATAATATTAATAATATAATAATAATAGTAATAATTAACATTGGTAACGGTGTCTATGCGATCGACGCGATCGATCTCGTCTCTTTCTCTCTCGCGACATAAATAGCGGGCAAGCAAAAGGGGAAGTGGAAAGAAGGTTTGGACACGCTCGTGTTTACTTTTTCTTTTTTTCTTTTAACAACGTAAAAATCGACGATTGTATATATAATTTTTTTTTAATATATTTACGCAACTCGAGAGTGAAATATATGCAATAACGTCAACAGCTTAACGGCTAAAAAGGAGGTTTCGCATGGGGAATCAGGACCAATATAAACGATAACATGAATCACAATTATGCAATTTCTCGCACTCGCTCACGGCACGAGTTTTATTTTTCTCTCTTTCCATCTTTCCTAGCATTCGTTTAAAAATCAATCTAACAATTGGTTACGTAGAGATTGCACTGTTTGCCGAAAGAATCTGCCTTGCACCTTACGCTCTCTCGTTTCTCTATATTAACCAGTCCATCGGAGAGCGTAGGAGGAAGGAATTCTCTCAAATTTCGATATCTTACAGACTAAATTACGATTTTTTTTTTCTTTATTTATTCATCACTGCATCTACATCTTCACTTATTTGCTTCCTTTGTTCTCGCGTGCGTTCGTTGCTCGTTCGTCTGTTCGCCTTGAGAGTTTGACTCTCTTTGCCTTGTTGAGCTCTCAAGACGAGTTGCCTCCGTACTTTTGATTCTGCTCTCGGTGTCTCGACCTTTCGCCATCGACGACGCGCCTCTACAACTCTACGCTTTCACTCTCTCGAATTTCTTCGTGCGTTAATGCCCTAACCATTAGGCAGGACTCGGCCGAACCAACCGAATCCTATTGCTGGCTTCGTTATTACATTAATTAATAATAATAATAATTAAAAAAAAAACAACTTAACTAAGATAATCAACACCCTCATCCTCGGGATGCGCGGATGCGAGCGATACTCAGTCTTTGATCGACCGATCTCGTTTGGCTTGCCTTGGCCAGCTCACAGCTTTGGAATAAATACACTTGGAAAAGAAGTCCGAGCCTACACTCGTAGACTCTTGCGGCGTTCAGTTAGGGCTCGCTCTCGGCGCTCGAGGGCTTCTCCTTCAATAGTCCCACGTCTCCTCGGGCTCGTGCTTCACCACGTCCTTGGGACTGTCCTCGGCCGGCTGGGGCGCCGAGGGCGGCCTGGGCGAGAGCACCGGGCTGTTCTGCGCCGACTTGGGACTGGGCGAGGGGCTCTCGCGGTCCGGGGCGTTGCTCGCCGAGGCGGCCGAGGACACGTCGCTCTGGGCGTCCTCCTCGTATCTGTCCTGAACGGGCGTCGGCTCCACCCTCACCGTCTCCTCGGCCTCTCGCTTCACGCCGTAGTCGTCGGTTTGCATGACGCAGACGCCGTTGATGATGACCTCGTCGCCGGTCCTCGCTGGCTCCTGCCACTCCGGGTTCACCCACTGGGGCGCCGCTGGCTTCCGCCGGTTCGACCTCGAGGTGTTGGCCGGCACTGGGGTCTCCGTCGGCTCGCGCTTCACGCTCGTAGCCGAGCCCTCGGAGTCCTCGCTGCCGAGGTTGCTCATCGCGTCCTCGGCGTCCTCGTCCTCGAACTCCTGGTTGGGCTCCCGCTTGAGCGAGCCCATGGACAGGTCGAGGCCGGAGCACTGCTCCTTGAGCGCGTTGCCGACGAGGGCCGCGAGATTCGGGTTGAAGTAGGGCGGATAGGTGAGGGGCACGCTGCCCAGGCCGAGTCTCTCCTTCTGGATGTCGAGCAGTCTTTGGTTCAGGAGCAGCCGGAACTGCACGGGGTCGAACGGCTGGCCGGGCTCGCGGGGCGATTGCGGCTCCGGCTGGCCGTGCGGCGGCTGCTGCTTCAGTCTCATGCGGTGGTTGTGGAACCAGTTGGTTATCGTCCTCGAGGAGAGGGCCAGCTCGCTCGCGAGGAACTCGATCGTCGCGACGTTCGGGTAGGGGTCCAGAGCGAAGGCCAGCCGCAGCGCCTCCTTCTGCTCCTCGCTGAAGAGGACGCGCTGCTTCTTGGCGGAGGTGGGCCCGGGCCCGGGCGACGCCGCGTGGTAGAACTCGGCGGTGTCGTTGCTGGACGTGTCGGAGCTGTTGTCGTGGCCGGGGCCGCTGCTGCGCCGCTTCTTGTTGGCCTCGCGGCGCTCGTTCTTCAGCGCCTGGAGCCGGTCGACGTTGTGCGCGTCCGACAGCCAGAGCTGCATGCGAATGAACGGCTCGCGTCCCTTGATGCTGAGCATGTGCCAGGGCTTAGGCTTGCTGAGAAGCTCGCTTACGGAGCCCTGGCTCAGACCCAGCACCGCCTCGCCGAAGATCTTCTGGCCGATGTTGTTGGCCAGCAGAGCCTCCTTGATTTTGGTCGTGATGGTCTGGGTGTCGAGATCCTGAGTGAGGGCTGCCATCTCGTAGACGCTCGGCGAGATGTGGGGGTGGAGGGCGCGCATGGGCGACTGCGCCAACTGGTGCGGCGAGTGCAGGTTCATCGGGGGTCCCTGGTGCTGCTGTTGTTGCTGCTGTTGCTGCTGCTGCTTCTTCTGGAGCTCCTGCATGCTGAGCTGGCTGTGCGGCAGGATGGGTCCTGGAGGCGTCAGCATCATCGGCGAGCTCTGGGGCAGCGCCGGGTGCTGCGGACTCTGCTGGGGCGGCCCGAGCTGCATGTGGCTCTCCTGCTGATGCTGGGCGGCCGCTGCGGCCTGGGCAGCCGCCTGGGCGGCGGCCTGGGCCTTGGCGGCGTTCTGCAGCTGCTCCTGCACCAGCTTGGTCGGTGGCATCGGCTTCATCGGCGTGCCGCACGCTGTAATTCGAGGTGATTTTTCGTTTAATTAAGCGAACAATGCAGGGATAGTTAGACATAGTCCAGAAGCTCTTTTATTAAGCGTCGAGTTATTTGTGCTCGAGTTTTAATGGTTAAAATAAAGTTCGATGTCCCTACAATGGACAGCGCCAACATTTATTAACTTGACAAAGTTTGCTCTCATGTATTCGACACAGTTTACAGACAAACACAGCATTTGATACGGACAAAACCCTTTAGTTTCGCTGTGAGAAAACTAGAATTATCCGGCGACTAAAGTTGCAACACAGAGCCAGTCCGCAATTTAGCCGCCGATAAATCATTAAGTTTTTGTACAGCAAAACTCGTCCGCGCAAAGGTGTACGTCAGAGATAGGCTTGGATAACGAGTATAAAGAAGGGCACGAGCGCACATAAATCGAGCAATCATCAGCCATAACAAGGACAATGTATATATATATATGTATGAATAGAGCTGCCGAGCTACGTATGTGTAAATAAAGTAACAAAACATCTATATTGACCTGAGTTAAACTTACGAGGCAGGCCGCCGTAGCCGCCGGTCCTCATGAGCTTCTCCGGCGCTATCTTGTACTGGCTCGCCACGAGCTTGTGCACCGCGTTGTCGTCCTCGAGGAACATCTTCATGCGTATAAACGGCTCGCGGCCCTTTTGCGTGAGCATGTGCCAGGGCTTGGGCCGAGCCAGGAGATCCGACACGGAGCCCTGGGACAGGCCCAGGACGGATTCGCCGAACAGGCGCTGCGAGATCGAGTACTGGGACAGCTGCTCCTTCACCTGCAAGCAAATTTAACGGGGATGTCAGATTTTATATGAAGGAGGTAATGAGTTCGTTTGACGGCAAATTATAAGTCTATTATTGTTTCATAGCGGAAGTGAGGATGTTTTAATATTAAGTTTTTTTTTATTATTGTTGCTAGTTGAAAAAGGAAAAACTGACGTGTGTAAATAATAAATAACAATAAGCGTGCAAAGAGAGCGAGAAAAAAAATGACACTTCAGTTATATTCCGGACGGAAAGTACATGAGGGACTTCCAGTGCTATTTTAAAATTCACAAATACGACAATAAATCAAGCTATTTTTAACAGTCGAAGAACTGGAGAGAAAAAGAACTAGAGTTACTTATGTTTCTCTTAAACTTTCATTCATCGATCTGCCAAATTTGGAAAGCCAGCGGCGCCTCGCGGCCGCCGCAATCGAGTATCGTTCAAGAGATGATTAAAGGAATGAAATTGTTTCTCTATCCAAGCTCTCGACCGTCGGTGAGCAAAAAAATTCGTTCGTACAAGCGCCCTTACCCTCTTGACGATGTCCTCGGTGTTGAGGTTGTTGTAGATGTCGAACTGTTGCTGGGTGATGGGCGGCAGCACGGCCTTGAGCGGCCGCTGATTGGCCGAGTGGTGGGTCGGCGTGGACGGTTGACTGATGAGACTGTTGGTGATGGAGGCCATGCGCTGAAGCGGACTGGCGGCCGCGGCGCCTGCGAACTCCTCGCTGGGCGTCATCGCCGGGGGCAGGATCGAGTTGCCGAGGGGCGAGCTGGCGCTCGAGCCGCCGGGCGTCGACTGGGCGCCGCTGCCACCGGTTACGCCCGGCTCCTGTTTTGGCTTTACCAAGGAGAAGGCGCTGCCCGCGTGCCTCATGGCCTCCTCCATTTTTTCCTTCTCCTCCTCGGACACGCCGTTGATCATCTTGTTCCTGAGGATGTTGCCGAGGCTGAGGTCCTGGGCCGCCGCTGCAGCTGCGGCTGCCGCGGCCGCGGCGGCTGCGGAGCCGGCACCCGCGCCGGCGCCACCGCCGTTCGTGGCCAGGTGGTGCTGCTGGATGGCGTGCTGCTGGAGGGCCAGGAGGCCCGAGATCTGAGGTGGGTAGGGTAGACCCTGGGCGACGTTCAGCTTCTGGAGCTCGCGGTGGTAGGCGTCCAGAGCCATGCGGATCTCCTCCTGCGTGCGCTCCATGCCCTGCAGGTTCTGCCCGCTGAAAAAGTGCGGAAACATCGCGCTACGATCAATTCAGATCATTATGCTGTCCTCATCCGAGTTGATTGATTGGGAAATGTTTGGAAATTGGAGGTTTGTCTGTGTGTGCTTGGTTCTTACTACTTGTATACTATTAAAATTGTGCATTAAATTTAATTTACATGTTCTGCAGAAGCTAATTTTTCAATATACGTTAAAAAATATTAATATATCATTACATTGTTTCTAATTTAAATGCATATGAATTTTTAATTTTGCATTTCATTATGTACAGTTTATGTACGTCAAAAATTTTACTTTCAGAACATGTACATTAAATTTAATGCGAAAACATTTATCAGTTTAATTAACTTTTGACGAGTTGGCACTTTACTAAAATTTAAATATCTTTAAATAGGTAGCGCGAAAATATTAAATACAAGCATTATCAACTTTTGAAAAAGATTATTCTAAATGCAGTGAGCGCGAAAATAATTCTTCTAAAATAAAAGCTGATCAATACTTTGTTGAAAATTTCTATCGAAAGACAAAATGCTGTTGCGAGTTCAAGTCATCGGATAATTAATTCAGCCGGCTGAATAATTGAACGATGACATTTAATATAGTTTGTACTATATAGAGTGCGGGATTAATCGGATTCCTATCGGAAATGATAACTGAATTTTGAAAAGGACAGTTGACAAGCGTTCGATGCCGCGCTGCTTTAAATGAAAGCTCGGCGAAAAAATTCGATTTAAATCAGAATTCAATAGAGAGCGGGACGCTTAAAATGAAAACGGTCTTTGAAAAATTGAAAAGTCTACAATTTAAATTATTTATCGATATATCAGATTCAAGAGTTTCATGATTTCCCGACAAACTTTTCGCTTTTTCGAAAATAATGGCAACAGCGCGCGCAAATAGTTTGCCGCTCGATTGTTTATTCATTATTTTCGAAATTCGTCTGGCGCCTGCCAAAAACTTCTACACTCTATTCCCCGAAGGACCGAAATAATAACGACGCGCTGACGAAAAAAAAAAAAACAGACACACAGAGACATATCTATATAGCAAAGAAAGGCAAAAGGAGGTCGCTCAGTCAAAGCGTCATTCACTAGCCAAGCTCCTCCTGTTGAGCGACGAGCTTGAGCTTGCGCAAAAGCTCGTCGCTTTTCTCCTCTCAGATCTCTACTCACCTCGTGGGAAAGTCTCTCGGGCCGCGCATATCCTCGTTTCTCCGGCCCATTATCTTGGCCAGCTCCTCCTGATAGATCCTGGCCACCTTCTCCTGGGGAATGTCGTCGTTCTCGTACTTCTTCAGTCTGCGATTCTGGCTGTCGAGGCTGCTACTGCGGCCGGCGTCCTTGCCGAACGGACTGGGGCAGTTGCCGAGCCTGCTCGGGCTCTTGCTGTCGGAGGCGTCGTTCGACGCGTCGCCCGCCTCGCTCTGCTGCCTGCTCAGGTGGCTCATCTGGCTGTCGCTGAGCATGTGGGCGATGCGCTGCTGCTGCTCCTCGTCCCTCATCTCCTGGGCTGCAGCGGCAGCAGCGGCGGCTGCCGCCGCGGCCGAGACCGGCACCGAGCCGCTGTTGGTGCTGTTGCCGTTGTTGCTGCCCGGCCCGCCCTCCTGGGGGCCGCGCGTGAACGGCATGCCCTGCTCCTTGCCTGAAACATACTCTACGGGTGAGGCATGACTTGCGGTGCCTTCTCAAAGTGGCTTTTCAACTTGTTGCTTATTCACTAGGATTATAGACTAGGATGGATATATACATATATGTTTATAATATATAGAGATAAGTTCGAGTCGAGCGTCTGCGTCAGTGGCTTATAGTCGGCTCGCCTTCTTATACGCTTCGACTACTTGGACTATTAATATTTTTGGGATATCGTTTAAGTGTAATGTGCTGTCGATGTCTGGATAATCGTTGTAATTGCTGTGCCGAGTCAGAGTATCGTAAGTGTTGTCTTTTCGATTATGGTTTCTAACGTTATTGTATAAACTTTTTTTAAAACATCTAGAAAAAGAGATTTTTTGCGAGAATAAATGTTTCATGTAATAATAAAGTGAAAAAATTTTACAATTTTCATGACTTTTTTGTCAGACTCTACTAGCATTGACAATTGGCAATTTTCTACTATTAAGTTTTTATATGTTTGTTAAGTATTGGTGGGATACATTTTATACCAAATAAAATTTTTAATACGTTTCTTTTTATTTTGAATTAATTTTTCAAGTATAGTTTTTTTGATTGTTATTGGTAACAAAATTTCATCAACTTTTTTTAGAACGTCTAGAAAAATAGATTTTTTGCGAGTTTAAATGCTTCATGTAACAATAAAATAGAAAAATTTTACAATTTTCATGATTTTTTTCAGACTCTAATAGCTTTGGAAATTGGCAATTTTCTACTATTAATTTTTTATATGCTTGTTAAATATTGGTAGAAAGAATTTTATACAATATAAAAGTTTAATCCTCCAATTTTGTTTTTAATAATTCGCAGTACATAAATTTATTTTTTGTTTATATTTTGCTCAACTAAAATTTCAGAGAACTAAAGACACATTAAAAAAAGAAATTCAGCTTTGTCGATCAACTATTTCTAGCATTTAAATATTTACTTTGCTTTTTAAAACCACGTAAATATACGCATCTCGAGCAAGTTAATTTTGTACCTCAACAAAACTAGCATCCAATCGTCCCCAGTCGAGCTCCAATCAGACTAAAGAGGGAAAGACCGAAGGGAGCAAGCAACACTACTGGCACCTTTCTTTTTTTACCCCGGCATCCCTGTTTATTTACCGGACACACTGGATTAAAGATTCGAGCGGAATCGAAGGCGATAGCAATTAACGTAAGGCGAAAATCGATAGCTGCTCGAGCGCCGCGGGGCGAAGCCTCGGCGCGCTCGAGTGTATCCCGTTCGCGATAATTAAAATATCCTCTTGCTCCTAGGGTCCGTCCCTCTCTCTCTCTCTCTCAGCCGACTTTCCGCTCCCCCAAGCCTGCGGTCGCGCGTCCTACTCCTCGCTTGTACACAGAGAAAGTGCACAAGTGTCCTCCCTCTCTCTCCTACGTGTTTCCCATCTAATTGACCAATCAACCGCGAGTCTCAGACAAATCAGCCATCGATCGGGAACCCTCCCTTTGATTGCTCTTCAAAATCTACGACTTACCGCTCCGCGCGAGCTCTCGACGAGAAGCCTCAGCACAGACGCTCGAGTATCGCCGCAAGCTCCACGCGAGTATATGTATCGATCCGCGCCTATTGCCGCGAAATTCCGAGCTCGAAAAACCATTTTTTTCTTTCAAGTTTTCCAATCGATCGCGAAAATAGCCGTCATTGCGCAAACTCTCTTTGCTAAAATTGAATCGCTCATGATGTGGGTCATGCGTTTCGCGTCGGGCTCGCGCGCACGTGCGAAATCGAGAGTTTCGAGCTGTCCGATTTCGCGGATAATTGGACGTCTGATATTAGGAGGGCCGCGCGCGCGCGCGCGCAGCTCTGCCAGAATCGCTCGGCCGCGAGCGGATAAAGTCCGCGAAAGCTACGCGCTCGGCTCGCGCGATAGCACGCGCGACTTGCATTGTCGCAATGCTTGAACCGCTGCCAGACGTCAGTCTTTCGTTTACCAAGCGAGAGAGAACGAGCCATCCACCTTATGTTGAGCCGTTGCAGAGTCTAGAGCCGATCGACCTTCGATTGCGCCGAATAATGAGGCTAGCGAGCCAAGCGATGTTCGTTGGGTTATTGCTGCAAGGGGCTTGTACGTAGCCGTAATTCTCGGGCTTATCGGAACTGACTTTTTTATGGCTCGCTTTGCCAACAGAGAGTTTGTTGCTGTAGAGCGATGTCGGATACTCAATAATGTAATTTGCGATTGATTAATGTTGGTTTATGAGGCGAGCTGAGATTTATCAATTTTAAGTTACGTTGTAAGTAATTGCATTAAGATTATGCTATTTGCGTTTTAATTTTTGATATGATGAATAATTTCAATGATAATAATAATTTAGCTGTTCTTCAGGAGAAAGACGATTGCAATTCTATTTAATAAGATTTAATAAATTCAAATAATTACCAACCTCTAAAAATGTCTACTTCAAAACAGATTAATTTTCAATCAAAACCACATAAATCGTCGCGAGCAGGTCGACCCGCGCAAAAAAGGAGTCTTCCGTAAAAACGAAAAAACGCTCTCGCCAGACGCGCGGCCGTTTTTATAGCTCCTTGTTTAGACCCCGTCTATTGCACATCGCGCCCGCCGCTCGCTTTATCGCCGTCTTTTTTCTCGCGCTCTTCGAGCCTCCAGTCCTCACCGTAGTTCTCACACATTTCTCTGCACTGGCATATACGCGGAGAAAGGAGAGCCTCGCTTCACGGATTTATTTGCCTTTCCCGGGGCTCCTGCTCGAATGGAAGCCGAGAATCACGCTCCGCTGATCGCGCCCGTTCGATGATTCAAGGGGCCCCGCCGCGATTTTCATTTCCGCAGGATGACGAAACTTTATTAATAACATAATTATTAATAAGCGTCACGGTTCGTTTAACCCTGGCCGACGAAAAATAAAAAAGCCGAGGAGAACCGTGAATTTTAGCCCGCGAAACCTCGAATCCGCGCGCGGCGATTATTACGATGATTACATCGTCCGCGGCGTATATAAGTATAACAATGATGAGCCGGGGAAGCTATACCGATGATGCCTCGATTTTTTCCCGTGAGAACGCGCTCGCGCAACTTTTACGCTCTTTTAGCCGAGTATATATAAGGCGTTGCCTGGCTCAGAAATATCGGTCGAGCGATTTTTCTTTCGAAAAACTATAAAGCAAAAAAATCGTGAAACCCCGCGCGGAATCGGCTTCTCGGATCTCGGGCGCGATTAGCCGGGACTGCAAAAGAAAAAAATAAAACCCAAACGCTCACAATGCGCGCAATTATCGTTACGCCGAGGCGTCGCGTCGTAACAATAAAAGAAGTGCAAAGAAAAAAAGCAATCAGTCGATCGTTCGCCGCTCGCCTAGAACAATGGTCCCTTTTTTTTCAGCGGCGTCTTCTGCTCGCAAAATCGCGCTTCGCGGGCAATTATATCGTCGTAAAATAGTCGCGCCTCGCGGAGACTGCCGGCCAGCTCCCCCTGGCTTTAGTATGCGGCGGGTCGCAGCTCGACAATGCTGCTCTTTCTCGTTGTTACAAAACGCGCGGGCGCGCGCCTGCCTCGCGTTGTAATTCCGTGGGAATGCGATCGCTTAAGAAAGCGGCCTGCGATTGTTGCCGGCTTACGCATGTTCGGTGTGGGGCCAGGCGGTATATGGAAGATATATATCGTCGGCGAGCGCGCGATAAAATCAGGGGAAAAGGAGGAAAGACAGAGAGAGAGAGGTGGCTAATGAACGGCAGACGAAACTCGTTCGCGCTTTGAGCTGGGCTGCGAGCGCGGTTGCGCAGTAATTGACGCTCGCGAGTTGCACTTGTCTTCGGCTGGAGTAAGCGACGGATAGTGACGCAATTAGGGGGAATCGTTTGTCGAGAGCTGCCTGGGCTGCGTGTGCGTATGGGATTTACTGTATAGTGGAGTAGAGCTACGCGGATCAAATTTTTTTATGCCGAGGTTAGACGTTGAAGAAATACAATATTTCCGTCAAGTGATTTTAAATTACTTATTATAGGTACGAATACTTTTTCAAACTCATTAATATTAACCGTTGAACTTTGAAATCAATGATTAATTAAAAACATATATATTTTTCAGGAAGAATACATCATCTTTAGAACCACAAGCACGCGCGCAAAAAAAAACAATTTAATAGAGCCGATACATACTTTATTTTGCCCGTCGGCCGCGGCATTGTAAGGAAGTCGTTAGCGGAACGTTTAAGGGAAAGAAGTTGCGGCTTCTTGACGCAGCGTGAAAAGAGCTCGTCCCTACGATCAGCCGCTCGGCGCTTTGTGCTTTGCTCGCGCTCGCGCGCGCCTCGTCCAAGGGGGAATATATAAAGTCGATGATTCGCGCTCATAAATCTTAACTGATTAGGGAAGTTCCGCGGCGAAGTTGCCGGTATATTTATCCCATTGAGTCCTGTCGGCTGCCGGATCCTTTGTGGCTCTCTGGCTAAAGACGCCGCGTGCCTGCTGCCACCCAAGCCGGCCCAACAAAAAGCACCCGCGTAATAATAATTAGCGACCGCGACGTAGAAAGACTTCGGCTTCTTTTGCTATACTAGCTCGGCGCACAAAGCTCTTTTATATTTACAGGCTTGTTTGCGTCGAACCTTGTCCTTGAAAAGTTTTGCGGATACTTCCCTTAGATTTTTAATGGTTTATTACCGTCTATAGCTTTTCCGGGCGAATAAAAATGTAGCTAGAGCGCGGCTTGTTTATTCGTCCAGCGCGAATCCAATAAAGATCCGATCTGACCAAGGTCGAGAAAGCGAGAGGGAGAGGGAGAGAGCTTGGCTATAAAGCCCGAATCGCGGTTTAAGCCGTTCGAGCTTTCCAGGGTCTCTCTCTCTCATTACGGTCCTTCCTTCCTGCCCTCCTTGACCCTCTTCACAAGTTTGGCTTTCTACATACTGCCGGAGCGCTCTCGCACTCGTGATTTTCTCCCGGCGCGCATTCGAACGCGCATGCGAAACTCGTTAGCTCTAACGATTTTCAATTCCCCGACAATTCAAACTTCGGCCACGCGAGCGAAATTTCCGCGAAACTCTCGGCGCAGATACGCGCGCGCGCGAGTGAATTAGGAGAGAGAGGGGGAGAAAAAAAGAGTTGCGAAAAAGACGTGAAAAGAAAAATTGCTGTTTTACGATTCGAGCATTGTTGCGGAGCTAGACGCGTCATCGCGCGAGAACGGAAGCCGGATTATATTCGCGACGCATTAGAGAGAGGGACGAGAGAGTAGCGCTGGTTTCGCACGGCCCACCGGACGCGCCTTTAGGCGGAGACTCGCGCGCACGTCGAATCCTCCCATTATAAGCGAGCGAGCGCGTAATGGTCCGGCCGCTGCATTTGTGGCAGCTGGTTATTGATATGGTGTACGTTTACGCGCGTGTATCTCGGACAAAAGGGATCGTAAGCGCGACCCACATTCGGCCCTTTTACGCAACTCCGGGTGCCGCGTTATTGTCCGATTTTCCTTTTTTCTTCTCGTTACATAGCGACATTTGTTCGTTATAAAAATTTTAGTCGCGACTAGAGTAAAATTTCCACGTCCCAAGTAAAGAAGACAGTCGCTATCAAAGTAAATTAGACGAGACTCAGGCCCGCGGAGGCGTTGATCGAGCCGTCGCCGGCAAGCGTGGGACACTTCCGGCTAAGGGCAATAATCTCGCAGGCTCTCGCGCAATCAGGCAAAAGTGTAAATTACTTCTCCCCGGCGCGAGCAGCTACACAACTGAGAGAGCTAGCGCGCGTCTCTTTGTCTCAGCGGCGCGGACGGGCTCTCTCGAATCTCCGAGGAATCCATCCTGACGGGGCTTCGGCACGGCGATCCACCCTTCTACGATAATAAAGCCCTCGCTCCGCCATTTCCCAGGAGCTATTAGAGCAAACTATATACCGGCTGACAAATGCGCGCCGGGCAATCAATAGGCAAGCTCGCGGACGACGGCCGATCGGCTTTGATTGGATTGAGAAAGCCGAGCGATGGCTTTTAGAGCGTTTCTGAGTGTAGATCCCATTTCTCGTGTTTCATTGCGCTTTCGATATCGCTTGTTAGAGTATCGACTGCGGTTCGACCCAATTTTTACAGTCGTAAGATTATGAAGAGTCCGCTGATTGTGATAACGGATCGTACTTGCTATCCGGCTACGATTAGACGCTGTGGAATCCCCGCTGCAGTCGGAGAGGAGTTAAATGAGCGTCGCTACTGTATAGATGAATTTCTTCATTTTTGTACAAGAGAGTGAGAGAAGGAGGTATATTAGTTTTCAACGAGTGCCTGAATAATGCGGTTAATCGAGAGCTCGGCAGTTTGGTTAGTAAGTCGGCGAAACATTAATCATTGGCAGTGCTAGGCGATAGAGTCGTTGAGAGTAAAGTACAGACAAGCCTGGGATTCTCGATTCGGCGCTTCGTCATCAGCAGGGAGAGAGGCAGAAAAAGCGAGCTAACAGTGTCAAGCGGAATCGAGAATCCGCGAGCTTGCGATGAGTGTGTGTGTGTGTGTGTATTGTGTCGAGTAGTAGTCGGCGCTGTTGTATACATAGAGAGCAGCGCTTGGAGCGCGCTTACACACGCACACATAGAGTACAGAAAGAAAAGACACAGGTGTCGTGGCTTAGTTACTCACCTTTCTTGGGTATGAGGGATTTGAGCAGCATGACGGCGTTGTCGTCGCAGGCCCAGCCGTGCATTTTTCTATAGCTGTCCCGGCCCTTCTCCGTCAGCTTGTCCCAGGGCTTGGGCTTGCTCAGCAGCTCGCTCACCGTGCCCTGGCTCAGCCCGAGCACGTATTTCGCGAACAGCCGCTGGCCAATGTTGTGTATCGAGAGCAGCTCGCGCACCCGCCTCGCGATGTGCAGCGTGTCCAGATTCTGGGAGGCGTACTTGTCCATGTTGTAGCGCAGCATCTCCTGGAGCCTGGCCTCCATCGGGTCGCCTTTCGGTATGAGCGACTCGCCGAGCCTGCCGGCCATGCCCGCAGCGCCGAACTCGTCGCCGAATCTGAACGGATGCGAGCGCTCGTCGAAGCGGAACGGGCTCTTGAGGCTGTCGAGGACGCTGAGGCCGGCACCGGCGGCGCCGGCGCCGATGTTGTTGTTGGCCAGGTGGTGGCTGTTGTTGTTGTTGTTGTGGCAGATGGCCGACTCCTCGGCCGGGCTCTTGGGCGGCTGCTGCTGCTGTTGCTGCTGGGCTGCCGGGTTGCTGGAGATGATGGGTCCGTTGAGCTCGAGGGGCTGGAGCTGGATCGGCGGCGAGGTGAGCGTCGTCGTGGAGGAGGGCGTGGGCGGCGCCGGGGTCTCGTGGCCCGAGGAGACGGGCGTCGTGGCCTTCTCGGCAGAGTCGAGGAGTCCGCTGGCGCTGCCGAGGAGGGGCGTGCTCGACTTGGCGGGCGTGCTCGAGGCTGAGATCGGATCTGTTGGCGACGGAAGGTGGTGATTTAGAGCGACGGTGCCGGTGGGCAGGGCAGGCGGAGGCTGAGCCGGCTGCTGCTGCTGCTGTGGTTGCTGCTGCGAGCCGAGCAGCGCACTCGGATGTAGGCCGACTGTGGATGCTTGGGACGTCGGCTGCTGCTGTTGTTGCTGCTGTTGCTGCTGCTGCTGACTCATGATTGACCTCTCCAGGGATCGCCTCCAGTTGGCGACGATTTCCTCGCCGAGGAAGGAGCCGAAGGTCTCGACGTTTTGCAGGGGCGGCGGGAAGAGGAGCGAGGAGGTGGTCGAGGTGGCGCCGCAGGACGAGGAGGGAGTCGGGGTGGAGCGGCTCGGGTGTGACGACTGGGAGGATGACACGAGGGTGCTGGATGGGGCCGCCGCCGATGAGGCGGCGATCACCGCAGCGTTGTGGGGCGAGGCGGTCGCGGCACGCTGCAGGGGCGACGCAAGTCCACCTGCAATGCCAAAGAAAACAAGGCACCCGGTAACAAACACGCACCGTACTGGTTGTTTTTTGCTTTTTTTTTTCTTATCGCGGATTGATTGATGCTTGGGGAGCGGGGGTGGGATGATCGACCATTTCTATTGGCCCGACACTCTCTTTCGACGCATCCATCGAGTTTGCAGTTTCATGTAAGTGTAATGTTAACTTTGAAAATCATAATGAAAAAAAGTTTAATCAGAACTAAAGAAAATGAACGTAAAACATCAGTGTACAACAACAAAGGACAGTACGCGAGGGGTCAACATTATCGAAATCTCGCGGCGACCGAGGATCAATTTGATAATTGCGGTCTACAATAAGTCCTCCCACACAAGTGGCACAATAAAAGTAAAAGTTTTCATTCTGAAGAGCAAATCATATACACTCGCGCGCGAGGGTCGGAGTTTCCGGGGATCGCGAGGGGGGCGGGTACAGGGGGGAGGGCACTCGACATTCGGAGATTTGGCTTCGCGAGGAGAGAGTCTGCGTGTGTATATACGCGCTCGGGGGGGTATACAGGAGAAGAGAGAGCAGCTTCCGAATTCGACAGCGGGCCAGACGGGCGCGCTCAGAGAAGAGGAAGAGGATAGCAATGCGCGCACATGGCGCGGCGGCGCGAGCCGGTGTGGGAGGAGGCGGCGGCAGAGGAGTTTTCGGCAGAGAGAGAGAGAGAGAACGGGGTGACGTTGCAGTTACGCTCCCTCCGCGTGTCTCTCTTCTCGGATCGATTCATAATAAACTCGGGTGGCGTGCGCCCGAAAA
Source organism: Eupelmus urozonus (assembly GCA_900480035.1). Taxonomy (NCBI): domain Eukaryota; kingdom Metazoa; phylum Arthropoda; class Insecta; order Hymenoptera; family Eupelmidae; genus Eupelmus; species Eupelmus urozonus. Next base: position 51,680 of record UELX01000175.1, on the reverse strand, counting down.
CAATGGCCAGCCGGAGCCAAAGAGAGAGGGCAAATATTGCGAGTATCGTCCACAAATTTGTGAGAGCGCGTGCCTTGCCTTAGCGACGCGCGGTATCGTTGCAGGGCTGATATATACGCTGGCGCTGGGGTGGGCGGATATGGAGGAAGGTTTCGGGATCTCGGGGGCTGGGCTTTTCGGGGATCGAGTGAGAGTGAGTGAAAGAGAAAGAGAGAAAATGCGAGATAGATGGAGAGATTTAACGTGTGTTTTTTTGGTCTGCGCTGTTTCGTTTCTCGCAGGTAATATGTACACACGGGAAGAGTAGTAGACGCGCCGAGTGAAATCTGCGCAGCGAGCGAAAGGTGGAGAGAAAGAGAAAGAGCGAGCCTTTTTCGAGGAGTCAATAAAAACGAGTTAGAGAAAAAAAGTGCAGCCTAAGCAACCGTACGGGGAAAGAGAAGAGAGGAGGGACAGAGAGAGTAAAGAAAAATTTTGCGATTTAAAGCCGCTCAGCGCAAGAGGTAGAGATTACGGTGAGAGATAGAATATGAGAAAATCGAAGATAATGAGTGAATGAAGATGATCAGAGAGAGAGCGAGAGAGATGTTGTTACAGAGAGGAAGGATTAACATGGCAGTATATAGATGACGTTAACAAAAAGAAAAGAGAGAATAGAGACAGAGAAAGAGAGTAAGCGATTAAAGTGGAGACCGAAGGAGCAGTGTGTGCGAGTACAACCGCAAGCGGGGTTATTATTATATATCGAGTAATCAAAGCTGTTTTCATCTTTGTCATTCATATACTTTTTGTACAAGTGTTACATAAAAAGTAATAATCAACAAAAGTAAATAAAAAAAAATAGTCAGTGTCAGGATTGATTTGTATGGCCCGAGATAGCAAGTCTCACAACGACGGAGCCTCGGAGAGAGAGTCAGGGCCGAAGATCAGAGCAGCAGCACAGGAATTAGCAAAGCTTTCTTACCCATTTCCACAATCTTTCTCATCACGGTACGCGCCTGTCGCTTATACAAACTACTTAATTTATCAAGCGCGCGTAGTAGCACTCGAACTTTATCAAACAACTAAATATCAACAAATAAACAATACGTGTAGAGCGTAATGTTAAGTAAAAAGCACAGACTACGAGTGCCGCGTCATTCGACCGGTCTACGACTCGCGTCACACTCGAGTACAGGCTGAACTCGCGTGCTCTTACGTGCGCGGCAAGGTAAAGCTAGCTTATAGTCTCTGAAAAAGGTCGACTTACCGAGTGCATCGGGCGTGCTGGGCGGCTTGAGGGTCTCGGCCTGTTGCAGGGCCTTGGACCGCTCGATGAGCACCTGCTCCAGGCTCTTGCCGGGCTCGCCGGTCGGTATCTGGGACAGGTCGACGGACCTCAGGACGCTGATCTCGCGCTTCAGGTCCTCGTAGTCCTTTTGCCGATCGAGCCGGCTCTCGAGCCGGGCGATGTGTTGCCGGCGCGCCTCGAGCTCCTCCTCGAACCTCGCCGTCGTCTGGGCGCTCGTCTCCTGGAGGCGCTGCAGGTGCGCCTGGAGCCTCGACACCTCTTCCATCAACTGGCTGATCTGTTGGGATGATCAAAGGTTTAGTTGTGGTCTTTTTTTTCGTTTCTGTGTGAGTGTGTTTACGAGTGTGGATTTCGATGAGGGCAGTGACAGCAAAGTGTATTTGGTATCGAGTATCGGCGATCGAAATTCGATGGCTCGGCAATAAATTGAGGTGGAATATAAAACATAATTGACGACATTTTTGTCATAGCTACGTCTGCAGGACAATGGAATAATTAAAGGGCCGGTCATTGGGTAGTCGATTGGAAAATTCATCGGTGCCACGCGAATTTCCGATCAAACCTTTAAACAAACTTTATTGATATGATTCGCTCGTCTCTGCTCGGTATATAGCCAGGTGACAAGTTTATCACTCGTTTCAACAATATTGCACATCGGATTCAGCAAGAATTTTTTTATTAATAGTATTCGAGCAAAATTAAAAGAGGACTGCGCAAAATAGAATAAAATTTCTCGGAAATGAGAATTTTAATCTCAGGAAAAGGTATATTATAGTTTCTTCCCCTTACATAAATAATCCACACAATCACGTATTTATGCAAGCTCGACTTCCGGAAAAACTATATTCCTCCACGTCAATTTCTTTGTCCATTAGCTACGTCACCCAATGAACTCTCGCCTGAGTAAATCAAAAATACTCCCATCTCCAAAGACGCAAAAAAATCACCCTTACCTCTCAGCCCCACATCAATCCTCTATCGACTCTCCCAATAAGAAAAAAATTCCATTTCTCTCACGAGTGGCTTTATTAACGACGCGAGAAGCCGAGACTGTCGAGTGGTCGGTTGCGCGCGCTCCGGCCACGTGCTATCGGCGCTTTTCTTTCCTTCCCTCCGAGTGCGCGCGCTGCCGGCTGTCGAACGGGGTGGGAGCTAGGCGAACGCATGATCAATCGCGATCGACCACTCGAGAGCCATCCACGTGTACCTTCGCCCGTCCGCCTATCCCCTTCTCCGGCTCTCTTTTCGCACTGCGCTGCTGCTTTCCCCGTATCTATATCTACGCGCGCGTATGTAGACTCGAGTGCACACGTGCGAAGAGGAGAAAGAGAGATGAAAAGCCCCGGAGCGCATGTAAACGCGGATATATGCCAATTGTTTTTCGCCGAGAGCCGATATGCATCCGAGTATATCGGGACGCGCGTCTGCTCGCTCCTCCTTTTTTACACACGCGCGCCGGGCAAACAGGTTAATCGAGCATCTCTCCTTTTTCCTCTATTTTCGAATTCGCGCTCTCGCCTCGCCCGTATATACACACACGCCTGCGGTATTTACACAGGCGTGTGCATATCGATGCACTTTGCCGGCTAATACACTCGCAGCTAAACGAAATTAACGAATCAAGCTGGTTAGCGGCGAATCAATGTTGGCAATTACTCGAGCCGGTGGTGTACGTGTCGCTTGCGCGTGTACATACACACATGCTCCTCTCGGCGCTCTACTCGGTAATCGAGTATCCTTGACGCCCCGCGATGCTTGACTCTTTTCTCCCTCGTTTTCCGTCTCGCGTTATTTTATTCATCGGGCAATCGAACGGACTGGTTTTCCGCGTAGGCGAGACACTTTTTTTTCCACTTTAGAATCGATATGCGAGCGCTGCGTGCTCTAACTTTAAAACGCGCGCCAAGCGTCAATCAAAGCGTTCGGCTACGCGCATAATTCATCGTAAAAGAGGCGGAGGGATAATAGTTGTCGGGCGGTCGGGTATAGGTCGAGTTTCCGAAGTTGCGCCGACGATCGCCTGTAATCGCGTACGCCATTAGTGCCGCTAAGCGCGCGACCGGCGACGTCTGAGTATCGTTAAGGGATCTAGACGACACGACGCGCTAAGGACAGGTGGAGTTAACACCCGAGAGCCAAAGCGACCCGTTCGACGACCTCCCGATAATGCTGTGGGAATGTCGATCGTGAGCGATTGCTCTTGGAGCGCGTTTAATCGCCGACTTTCTTGAATTGCAGAGCTCGAGACGGTTGGCAATTCATCTGTTAATGGGGGGTTGATTGATTAGGTCGCGGTTTTAGTTCTGGAGTGTATTTTTAGTGATTATTATTTTGTTATCATTCTATTTGCAATTGTTTTTAATAATTCATTAATATAATCGTAAGTTGATTTTAATAGTCTGACGAAGCCTGCCTCATTCTACTTACAATCGACTCGGCACGACAAAATAAAATTCCAGCGTAAAATAAGTTATAAATTTAATAAAATATCGAGCTTTATCGTGATTTTATTATACATCCCGCATTACCAGCAGCGCTTACAAATTAACAGTCCCCAGCGTTTTTATAGCCGAAGCCACTTGGCGCTCACTGAAAAATGCAAAGCAGGGAAAAGATTTAGTTTAGAGAGTCAAGGAAGACGGCGCACTTATCGTTAATATGCATTATAAATAAGCCCCCCACTAGCGCGAGCCGCACAATGGGAATCGAGGTCGCGCGAACGAATCGGCGCGAATCACTAAGCGAACGCAAATATCGATGGAATTAATAACCAGAGCTAGCACGTGCACCTGCAGCTTTGCCGAGCGCGAAGGCGTAACCTCCGCAGTTAAATTTAATGCCCGGCCGTATAAAAGACCGGGGAGAGGAGACATCTGATTGTTGCAACTGGTCCGAACGTTATCGATTCAGCGCTCACACAGCCGATCTTCTCCTGGCCGCGTGAGTTTCTCCACGGCACGTGGCTAAGATGCTTAATATGCAGAGAGCCTCGGTGTGTATACTGTATATATCGGCGGGATTGAGAAGGCCGCGCGCGTTTCTATTTTACGTGTCTCGGGCATTCAACGCGCGCGATACATGCTAAGAGGAGAGAGAGAGAGGGTACTCTATTTTATTCGTCATTAGTGGACGCGCCCCATTGTGTCTAACTCTCTTTTTCGTCGACAAAGAGCGCGAAGGAATGCAGGCGACCATCGCACAATGCGGGGCTAAAAAAAAGGCGAGTGTCGAGGCATAACTCGCCGCTCTCGCGGATACATTCATTTTTTACCAACGCGATCTTAATTCGATTACGAGCGCGGCCGATTTAATGCGCGCAGAAGAAAGAGGGTGGGGGTGGCGGCGGCGGCGGCGGCCGTCTTCTGAATGGCTCGTAATTGTGCGAGGGTGAAAAAGCTCGGACAATCGATCCCGATAAACAAAGGCGGAGAGGAGAGAGAGAGAGGAATGGCGAGCGGTTTGGCGCAAGGTGACCGAGAAACCGGAAGTCGCGATTGATCGTCCTTTGCGCGCTATGCCAAAGCCCTTTTGTCCCCCGAAAAATGTGTCTGCGTATACAGAGCTGGCCGGGCATAATGCGAAACGAAAGCCGAGAGCGCGCGCGCGATGCGAGAAGGAGTGAAAAGACCCTAATCCTCGGGCTGATTTTTGCTATTTGCATTGCGCCAGGACCTCTACGGAGAGGCCCTTTGTTTGCGCCCCGGCTATTGATCACATTTTCTCCCGCGGCATAATCAATCTTCACGCACACACGTACACGCGTCTACGTATATATGCAAAACCCCTTCGGTCTCTCGCGCGCTCCTTCCACTCTGGCTCGGCCACGCACGTTAGGATCTCATAGCTTCTCTCTCTCTCTCTCTCTCTCTACTCTCCCTCGGCTCTCTGGCATCGGACTTATGTGTGTATATGCTCGCTTCTGCGGGAACGACGCGAGACCGTTGGCGCGCCGTTAATTTTACGACGCGCGCCCCGCGTCCGAGTAGGGCCGGCCTGCCTCTCTCTGCCAATCTATACGACATCATTTTTAACGCTCGCCCCGTGCCTGTTCATTCGTTATTTTTACAAGCCATTTTTTAGCCTAATGTGGATTATTAACAAACGCTTTTATTAATTATAATTACACAGAGCAATATTTCATAATTTCTGCATAATTATGCATCTTATAAATCAGTCACACAGAGTAAACAAAATTATCACAGCAAGCTTCCGGCGTTCCCCATTATTAGCCCAGCCACATTTTTTCTTCCAAGTTATATACCCTTGCACGAATTTGCGAATCGATTATTCCCAAGGAAACACGGTGACAGGCGTCAATCTTAATTTCTCCCTCGAACTCGCGCCCTCGCGAGCCTCCACCCACCCCCCCTAAATCCAACTCGCTGCTGCCTCGTCAAAGCCCCGACGTTTATTGGCAGCCGCGCGCCCGCGCAAACTCGCGAAATTTCAAGCGGCACAAAGGGATACACGCGTATATAATAAAGCTTGTATATAGCCCGGGCGACATTTCATGTTCGCAAAAAAAAGAAGAGGAAGGAACGGGCGGTCGAGCTCTCGCGCACATATAATATGCGTATCTCGTTCTTTGGTCCGCGCGCTGGTTTATCCGGTCTCTGGTCAGCGACATAAGCGGGGGGGAGGCCGCGCGTATAATAAGGGTCGGCGGAATTCGGCTCGAGAGTCGGCCAGATAATGGGAGGAAAAAAATGTGCGCGAAGATAAAAGGAGCGAGTTAAAAAGAGGCGAGCGGGCGGGAAAAAGAAAATCGCCAGATACCTGAAACTACCCCCGTGGAAAGCAACAACCCTTTCTCGGTCCCCAGGCATCGGGGCGCTCTCCTCCTTCTCCTCTTCCACCCTCGCTTTCTCTCTTAATCTCATTTCTCTCTCCCACTCTCTTGCTCTCTCTCTCTCTCTCTTTTTCTCTTTCCATAGGCCGATCTGGCAGGCTTCTCTTCTCGCCGCAGGAGAATGCCAATTAAAAGCCGGCCTCTCTCTCTCTTACTCTCGCTTGGAAAGAAAGCCCAATCGATAGGTCGGCTTGGCCAGCAGTCTATCTCGCTCTCTCTCTCTCTCTCCTACCGACTCTTTCTCCCTTATATTCGGCGCCGAGCGAACGAGCGAGCGAAGGGTTGCCGAAACTGGAAGTGGGAATTATGGGTAGGATTAATATGCAAGGACTGGATACGTTCGGCGGAGGATGCCTATGGAAAAGGAAGAGGCGAAAGCGAGAGATGCGGGCGCGGAGAAAGAGAAAGAGAGGAAGAGAGAGAGAGAGAGAGAGAGCCCGGCCCGAGGGTGGTTTGACGGCCAGAGAGCTGCTGCTGCTGCTGCTGCTGCGGCTTGTGGGTGGAAAGTGGGTGGACGAGGAGGAGGAGGAGGGAGCGCGACCGAAGCAACAAAAGGGGTCGAAGGGGAAATATATAGGAACGAGAGAGAGAGAGAGAGAGAGAGGAGCCGCCGTGATGTGATGGGGTGGTACTATACGTGAGGCGATGGCTCGCGCTCGCGAAAACGGGCTATACCAGAGAAAGACAGAGAGAGAAAGCCTGCAGGAGGTGGTGTGCGCGGGCAGGAGGTGGCGTGCGCGCTTTCTCTCTCGCATCTCATCCCCACCCCCGCGCCGTGGGGGGCCAGAGAGAGAGAAAGCGCAGCGTTCCTTACAGGATACACGGCTAACGGACACCCCTATCGATTTTACAACTCGATATATGCGAATACCCACTTGTCTAATGACTGATCGGGCTTCGAGGCGCTCAACCCTTCTCTCTTCCTCTCTATCTGCACCCTCCTTTCTTCCAACCTACGTATAGCCCACTGTTTCTCTGCCTATCTGTGTCTCTCAGCCAGCTTTCGCATCGCAAGCTCGCGTTTTCGTTCGGCTCTAGTGCAGCGGCGGCCCGATTTTTTCTCCGCGTCTCTCTCCTTCTTTCCAGGCCGTGATTCCCCGGCAGGAGGAAGCCAGCGGCGCCAAGTCTTTTGTCGACCGACTGTATCTCGCCTCATTACACGGCATCGGAGGGTGCAAGAGCTTCGACTGTCGCGAGCGAGACGCATCGACGCGCCTGCCCTCGAAACGTCGCTGCCCAATTGCGTCTTAATAGGCCTGGCTGAAAAACCGGGCTGACTCGCCAAATTTTCGACCCTCAAATAATGCTGAGAGAACGTCTGTACCGAAAACTGCGACTAAAACTCAATTCTTCATTAAAAAAAGAAAAAAATTAATAAAAAATGTCAGCAATATTTAGTAACTCGTTACGCAACTGCATTCCACATTCAATACCGTTTTACCAACGAGCCTGTCACCCAGCCGCGCAAAAGTCACGCTTACATTCGCACTCATAACAGAAAATTCCTCGCGCCCTTTCAAGTGTTAAAGGCAAAAGCGCCGGCGCGCGGGCGGCATTCAGGCGAAACAGATGTATTTACACTCGAAACTCGCGCGAGAGAGTAGGAAAAGAGAGCGAGCTCCTTTCACCCTCTCGGGCCACCCTCTTGCAACTTTTTTTTTTTCAACTCGCAGCGCCGCGAAAGGGCGCAATGTTTAACCGCGCGCGCGCGCTTGTGCACAATAGATTCGTATCGTTCGATTGAGAGCGCACTTGTACGCGCTCTTTACACGCGCCCGGCGAACAGGTAACAATACCTATCGTCCTGGGAACGAGAGAAAAACGCACGGGAGGGTGAAGACGTACGCACACGCACACGTGGGAGCTGCTCTCGTAACGCTTGGAGCAGCGAACGGCGTCGCAGAAGGGTGGAGAAGCCGAAATGTATGATATTTTATTTGAGCGTTCTTCTGGCCGACTCCAGATAAGCCTCGGCCGAGGATTTATGCTTATTACGAGGAGGAGCGTGCGCGCGTTGGTCCGCGAGGGGATGCCGCTTTTCTCTCTTTCTTTTACTCGGCCCCGCCGCGCTTCGGCTGCCTCCCACCCCCCGCCTACGAGCGCTCAGTCGTATAATACACATCAGATTATGAGGACCGCACTTGTAACGCGGGGAGCTGGCTGGCACAGCAGGTTATTGCCTTTATAATGGAAACGGCGCCCGCTGAATTATTTCTCGCTGATCCGAAATATTTTTCGTTAATTACAACGGCTGCCTACACAAGCTTATTTCTCTACCCTCCTTTGTGCCGGGGCTAGCTTTACGTCCGCGTAAAAGTTGCTCGACGAGATTTTTTTGTGCTGAATTATTCTTTGCGATCATTTTACGGGCTTGAATGACGATGGAACGGACGAGACGGTTTAATAATAGACGCGGCTCTGAAAGGTAGGTAGCTGCGTGCACGTGTATTAGGTATGCGTAATGAACGGTGACGCGCGGCATTATAGAATCGAAGAAGCCGATTGTCGGTTGATATGCGCCGCTGTAAAATCGATCGGACACGTGTCCAAGTACACGCGCCGCGACTTCACCCACTTTTTCAATAAGACACGCGCTCTGCATTCTCTATACGTATATATATGAACTCGATTGGTATATAAAACGGCTTAGCTTATTCGCGTAGTTGCTTTATTAATAAATTTATTAGTTTAACAAAAGCGTTAATCTTCGATCGGCATTGGGTTAAAAAGATTTAGCTGATTACAGAAATAAGGTTTGTTTGTATTTTCGAGAGCGAGTTAATAAAAAAAGTCGATAACTTAATTTATCGTTAAAAAGATTAAAATGCAAATAGAAGTGAGGGAGCGGTCATAAAAGTCCGGTAAAGCACGTACTCTCGAGAGAAGAACGAGGAAGCAAGAGGGCGGAAATGCATTCGTTTTAAAATACGACGGGTTGGGAGAGTGGGTAGAGAGAGAGAGCAGAAGAGCTTTGGTGCTATCGACGTCAGAATTGGTCAGTGGGAAGCGCGGCCGAGCGTACGTCCAGAGCCATAGCGTGGCGAAATTCCGCCGATTGCATCCGACTTCCGAGAACGCGCCGCGGCGCTTTACGCCGGGGGAAACTCGATCAGGCATGTGAGAGCCCGAGAATTAATATTAACCGCACATATACCTATACATCGCTGATTTGCATTACGACGAGTGCGCGAGCCTGTATGAATATACGTTCGGCCGAACGCGCTTGGCTAGTCTACCTCTCTCTCACTCGCCCACCCCTCCCCTATGTGTCTGTGCCTCTGCTACTGCTACTGCTGCTGCTGCTGCTGCTTCGGCAGAAGCCATATATTAGTCGAGGCATTCGCCCGGAGAAATATTAAAACGAGAGAAACGGAATGGCAGAAGGAAAAGCGGAGAGCGAGTCCGAGTGTAGAAGCTGGCTACCGCAGAGAGCGAGAGAGCGAGAGAGAGAGAAAGCACAGGGACATCGAGACATTCATCCGAGCGTGCGTAATATTGGCTGAAATTTGCGGTGCCTAGCGTGTGGCTTCTGCTGCCGCCGCCACCGCTGCTCCAAAGCTCTCTGCTCCGCGCTTCCTCTTCTACCTTCTTTTTTCGGCCGTCGCCGCGATTCACCTATATTACTTTTTTTGGCCGCTCCATCCCCAAGCCGCGGCGCACACACGTCCAAGGAGAGAGCAAAAAATTATGGTGGTAATTTTCCGGCCGGCAGAAACAATAGCGTCTCTCCCATTCAGCGTCTGTGTATATCTGGAGAACGCAGGAATTTTCGCGCATAAAAAAGAGCTTTCGTTAAATTAACCGCGAGAATTTCATTTACTTGCCCGAAAAATCGGGAAAACAAAAAATCGACCTTTTTTAATTAATCCCGAATACCGCTGAGGCCGAAAAAAAAAACGTATCCGCATAAGCATTGATAGGCGTATATCCGATACGAAAAAGTTCAATCAAACCGATACACACAGAGTGCAAAGCTGCAGTGAAAGTGCGACTGATCGGCTGTCGAAAGCTCGCGCGTCAAGCTCCACGAGTTCAATGGGGTCGAGCGCGCGGCGTTTATTTCATAATCAGCAGCTTTCGGATCGTTCCGCGCGATGCATCCTCGGTTATTGGCAGGCGGCCGCGCGCTCGATACCCCGCACGCTCTCGCTCGATAATCTCGACATTTATGCGCCTCGATTCGCCCCCCTTCCTCGCCTCGTTCTCGCGCGCTCGCCTGCATTCGCCGATCGTTTTTCGCGTTGCACCTCGCCTATATGCACGGCTTAGCGATATTGCCACTTTTCTGTGTACGCTCGTGTGCTTTGTATATTTCCGCGTCGACGGCTGCCGGGAAGAATAGAGCCAGCGCGCTGGATTTCGTGTGTGTGTGGGTGGGTGGGAGACAATCGGCGATCGTCGTCTGAAGCCACGCGTTATTATACTCCGTCAGATATAGCCCGCTGGCTGGCGCTAACGTTGTTGCATTGTCGGCCGACTAATGAGAAAGTTGCGGATTCGACGAGACGACGCCGAGGTAGAGAGGGGGAGAGAAAAGTACGCTTTCGAATAGACGGCGAAATTCCCAGAATCCGCGATAACGCTAATTATCTGATGATCGAATGCTGCCCCCCATTGTCTCGCGTTATATTATTATTTTCTGCGACACACCCTTCGGATTTTCCTCGTCGCTGTTTATTTGCAAGTTCTTTCATGGATTTCTCTCTCTCTCTCTCGCACTCGGCTCGGCTTGCCGAAGTTAATTAAAAAATTGCTTTCAGCGAATTATTTATTGTCGCTGGGAATTTTATAATATTTCATGTATTTTAATGAAAATTGTTGCGAGTTGAGCACCTTTTAATTTTTCAACAAAACAGAACAAATATTTAATTACCAAAAATTTAAACCACCGCTCCGAGTGCTTGTGCAAGCTCGTTTAAAAACAGCTCGCATTAACGATCAAAAACGCCAATTTCATTTTGAAAAGCGCTCTCGAATCAAAAAGTTAGTATTTCGAAAATTCGAAAATCTCCCTCACTCGAGCGCTCCGCTCGCGATTAAATAAACCGTACAAATTCGCCGACGTCCAATTTCCACGTCTACCGAAAAATCCGTCATATTTTTAATCTTTATATTTTAATTACTCTCACGAGGCTCGCTCTTTCTCGCTCGGTCCGCTGCAGAGAAGCCAGAGAGCGCGCTTACGGGTAATCTTTTTTCTCGGCGCGTATACCGCAGAGAGCATGTGAGACGCATTTCGTAACTCACCCCCTCGAAGCAACAAAGGCAAGCGCAGAGCTCGCGGCGAATGCAAATCTCTTTTTCTCTCTCTCGCGTCGCGGTTTTAAATGCTACCTCTTTCTCTCCTTCCTTTTTTTCATCTCTTTCGCTCTCGCTCCGGCTATATATTATAACCACCCTCGCGTTCTTCTCGCGTGCGCGCATGCCACTCTCCGCTCGCGTCCGTCTCATTCGCATCATCTGCGGAGAAAAGCCTCGCAGCGGCGTTGCCATTTGCCCGTGGATTCCTCTCTTTCTCTGCTTCGTTTCGCGTATAATTGATATGAGGGGGCGGCGCTCTGCCTTGAGAACGATACTTTTTACCTAATCAACGGCAGCCAGGCGCGCGGGCATAATTATATTAAAATGCGCCGCGCGCTCGTCTTCGGCCTCGGAACAGCGCGGCTTATTAATTAAACGAGAAAGTGGATACGTTGTATCAATGCGTGTATAATATTCGCACAATGCCGACGAATTGGCAACAGCGAGTGGTCGGCGAGACGCCCATGACGACACTTAGCCAGAGCTCGTCCCCCTTTGATTTCGACTCTTTTTGCCGGCTTATACTCGATACATCAGGCGCGGCCTCGCTGCGAGTATGTGTCGGGGCTTGGGAGAGGGGGAGAAGGAAGGGGCTTTCTCTCTCGCTCTTTTCCCGGGGACGTCAGAGTTGCGGGCGGTGAGAGATATTGGAGACAAATGACAGCGCAAAAAACGTATTCGTGAGAATCCCGTGCGCCATGGCCGAGGGAATAACTAATGTGACGGGAGAGACAGAGAGAGAGAGAGAGCCCCTTTCGACGGAGACGGCGCGCTCACATATACAAAGAGAGAGGCTAATTCTCCCCAGGAGACTCGGCTCCCGCGATATTTCGTTCGCTGGAAATTTTAATGGATACTTTTAATCGATCGGGGATATTTTTCTTTTGTATTCCAAGGGATTTAAGGCGCTGCGGCCATCGGTTTTTTCTTCTAATTAATTTATCGGTGTTAAGTAAAAGAATTTAATTTACAATTACAATTTTCCTCGACGACTCGAATCTCCTCCCCGAGTAATTTAATTATCGTATTTTACAGCCAAGCCAAGCATCTTGAGCGAAATTTTAGTATTTCTAAAAGCAAGCAAATTCATTTGTCGGAGAGAGAGCGAGCAGAGCGCAATAATTCAAACGTCCTGCCTTGCAAAATAGCACGTCGAGCCCGGCGATCGAAGCCTAAAAGGCGCTCATCGAGCAGAAAAATTACGCGCCAGCGAAAGAGTAAAAAAAAAAAAGAAAAAGCGAGCTCGCGATAGCTGGCAGGCAAGCAGGCGGCTATATTATCGCGAGCTCGCGATCTACCCCGTAAGACTGTTTGGCCGGGGCGAGGGGCTGCACGCGCTCTCCTCGGACTCGCGGAGGGGTGGCGCCGGCTGGAGGAGGATGCCCGCCCGCGCTGCCGGCTATATCGGGCTAATGAACTTCTCATTGATTGGTTAAAATTTCGTTAATACCCCGACGTGTGCCTTCCATGCTGCCTTCCGCGGGAGCGCGCCTACCAGCCGGAACGATAACCCTTTTTACCGCGGCTGCGGCTAGGTCTTTATTCGAGAGCCTCGGCCGGGCTCTTTTATCATTTCTCGCGCTCGCGAGCCAAGCATTTGCGCGCCTTCGATAATGAACCTCGGCCCCGTTCGGCCTTTTAGCGCGATCGAAGAATCGAAGAGCGTTATAGCCGAGCCTTGTATTTGCCTATGATTACGGCTTTGCTGCGGGAATACGGGGTGTAATCTAATTTTATCGGCGATCGGAAGTGCTGCTGCATGCGTTTTTTTTTAGTCGTTTGAATTTGAGTGAAAGGGTTTTAAGGAAGTTCGATGGACGGTTTTAATGAAGCTTCATTTTTCTATCTATAATATGTTATAGAAAATTTGCTTTAAAACGCACAATCCTCACTGGCGGCGATATGAAATACGGAAAAATACCTTTATCAATGTAATTGCAGCAGTCAATTACCGGAGAAATCGGGAGAAAAGGGTAGGCGAAATAATTAAAACTTAATTTTTTCAATAATTAAAATATCATCTGCATAATTGCATTTTAATATATAGCCATTGAGAGAATATCGGACAGCCGCTAAAAATACAAAAAGCTCGAGCGCGTGTAAGCGAGAGGGAAAAAATTGACAGCAGATGCTCCGCCAGCGCAATCTCAAGGCAGCGCGCGGAGCCTCTTTTTTTCCTCTCTACCCCCGTTCCGCAAGCTACAGGCGGCCGCCGGCTGACCAGCTTAGCAATAATAAATATCGGCTTGTGTTTTCATTGGAGGCGGCTCTCTCTCTCTCTCTCTCTCTCTCGGCTCTTGTTACGGGCTAATGGCGAGTTGTCTGAAGCGAGATTTACCGCTCTCCGTAGTATACGAGCTCGGCGCGTGACGCATCGGGGCTGCTACTTTTACGGGGATAGGCTTCTGCTGCTGCTCCCCCTCGCTCGCTCGCTCGCAACCAAATTTCCCTATCGGCGATCAGGCGCGTTCGACTGGCGTCGTCGTCGATCTCGCCCCTCTCCTCGCGCAGTTTTCAACCCTTTCGGGGGCATTGATCAGCGCGCTCCGTCTCAGAGTTCTCGCTCGCCCTTATCGGCCGCCCCCTGCTTCTCTCTCGCGGTATAACGGCCGAATCCGACTCTCCCTCGCACTCGAAATATCGCCGCCTTCTACGTATATATACCTGCAGCGGCCTCTCTCTCTCTAATTTTAATATCGCTCCAGTTCGGCTTTCGAGCCGCCTCGAGTGGACTCGTTAAGGGGACGGAGAATGCGATTCCCAAGCGCGCGCCTATCCCCGAATATACACGAGGGTGTACGCAACCCTTTGAGGAAGAGCCGTGTGTGTGGGTGCGTTTGGGGGGAGGGTGTAGGCCGAACGTAATCTCGGGTTACTCTCCAGCGATTTTTCGGGGGTTCCTTTGGAGTATCGATCCGGAGCCGGCCGGCTTGTAATTTTTTACGCGTCGCGGGAGATTTTCGCCGGGATTTATTAAACAGTGCGCGCTCGAGCCTTAAGCTCTTTATTAAATTTTATCGAAGACTTTTAAGGAGCATTAATTATTGCTGGCACTTTATTCCGAGATACATATCGTTCGGTTCGCCGGTCGGCTTTTGACTGGCCGATCATTACCGAATTTTAAATATTTTAAAATCTCATGTATTTTTAGTGCGCAGCGCCTTCGAGAGCCCAAGACACAATAACAATTAGCCGATGATGTATTAATTTAATCAATCCATAATTAAGCGGGGGAACTCAAGTCCTTAAACTTTTTATCGGTCACATCGCGGTACTTGATGCATAAAAATAACAATACTTTGAGAGCTTTATACATATCTGAGCAAGTGAGAGCGGCCGGTGAGAAAGTTTGGTTAAAAGGCTAAATCCGCCGAAGAGCTAGTGAGAGAGACGGAAGCTTGCTGCACTTTGAAACTATGGACACGTTGGGCTTCACGTGACCGAGGAATCGATAAATAGAGACTCGCATAGACATAGCGAGCGAGCGAGAGAGAACGCGTAACGTCTGGCGCTTGGGATAATATATCGAGCGGGCATCGATCCGAGGGCTTTTCAAACGTAGCTACGTGTGCTTCCTCCAGGCCAACAAGCGAGTTCACGCTCGATTGAATCAATTGGCCTCTCCCGTACACGCTATCGTCACGTGTTGCCCTCCTATACAATGCGCGCGATGTATGTACAATGCAAATCTCGGAGACAACTGTCAATATGAATTCAAGCTCGCTCTCGCTTCTTCCTCGGATCCGCCGCTCTGTGTTCAGTTCGCTGCTCGCGAGCGCGATGTCTAAATCAGCCCGTATTTTTGCGCTTGTCAGGTGAAAGGGAAAAATATATGTACGTAAGCGCGTTATTATCGGTTATTGTTGTGGCTCGATGAATGAGCCGTTTATGCGCGGGACACGAACGAAAGTAATTATCATATATAGACGCAGAAAGGGGAATTAAACAAACAAGAGGAGAGGTAATATTTTATAACGGTATTTATCGGTGAAATTTAGCATGGCGGTTGCGCAATTTCGCGCTGCAGCTCGTTGCTGGAGAAGTGGCCGGAATCATAGACAGGCTTATAGCGGCAATGAATTACAGAGTGAAAGTTGAACGCGAGAAACCGCTGAACTGTGGATGATGGAGGGAGAGGTGGAAAGCCGCTTCTCTCTAGTCAATAGGCATCGCGAGCAATCGGGAGCATCGGTAATCGCTAAATTGCCTCTGAATGCCGTGCAGTCGGCACGAAAATTTCCCGCTCCTCTATATGCGCGCGATACCCACCACGAGCGGCTCGTATATACACCAGCCATCGCTCGTTAAGATCGAATGGCTGAGCGTTTTGACAGGCAGATTGATTTCTCCGTCGACGTCTCCTCTATATTGCACGCGACGGAAAAATCAATCTCCTCGGAAATTTGCATGATTATCCCTCCGGTGTGTCGACAAAAGGGAGAGACACACTCGCGAATACGGCTCGCTTTGTGAGAGCTTGCGCTCGGGCGACGAAGAGTAAACGACATCTGGAAAACACGAATCTCGAATTCCCCTCGAGCGAGCTAGGAAAAAAGCCAACAAAGTAATCCGCCCTCGACTCCGTCTCTAAAAAGAGAAGAGCGCGCGTTGTCTTTTGAGCGCAGAAGTGGCGAGCTGGAATCGAGCATCGAAGAAAAAAGGAGCCGAGCCGAAGGAGGAGGGAAAAGCCGCGGGTAATAAGAAGTAGATACAAACGCAGGCTTCCCTAACCTCGGGCAACGCGCCGGCGCTATGTAAGGAAGGAGGAAGGAAGGGTCGAAAGAAGTTTCTGACCCGCTTACGGGGATTGCCACGAGCAGTCCGGAATTCCCGCTACTTCACAAGAGTTTCCGAAGTGGCGAAGCAGACACCCACCCTCTCTCTCTTGCTGCTTTCTCCTTCTCTTTCGCACTCGCGCGCCTGCGTCACCCTTCGCCTTCCTTGCTTCCTTCCTTCCATTCAAGCCGAGCGCGAGCTTGCTCTTATATAGCTGCAGCGCGCTCGTCGTCCCGCTTTCTTGCCCCCGCGAGAGACGGAGATAGAGCATTCTGCGCGCGCGTTTTGTTTACCCCTTTCTAAGCGGGGGCGCACGCGGCGCCAGCAGGCCGCTCATGGCGGATGCGCCGGAGCTGCAGCCAGAGAGCTGTGCTTTGCTTTCTGCTTTGAGAGTGGATTCGCGCGCAGGTGAGGCTGCTTGACTCGCGCTGATTTTGATTATTATTTTGTAAACGAAAATTATACTAAGTTATTTTTATTGGATTACATTTTTATTGGTAAATGGTAAACGTAGAAGTCAGAGCATTGTATATGGAGACAAAGATAAACTGCAGAACGGCCAAGAAATGATGAGCACTTTAGAAGATAGATTATAAGCGATACAATTTAAAATAACTCAGAAGTCAAGAAAAGATCACGCTTCTTAATTTTAGCATCAGCGACAAAAGGCAATCTCTAAAATGTTTACAATTAATGAAGCCCGAGCTTATAAAAATAAGTGAGAAAAATGAAGTAAAAAAAAAAGAAAAAGAAAAAGAAAAAAGTTGGTTGGGAAGACAGATAAAAGAGAGTGTAGAAGCGACGGATCGATCCGGGGTCGTTGTTCAATGTCGTCGGTCGGTAGCTTGATTTAGATAGCGCGATTTATTTTCGTTCAGTATAGATATAAGGGGAAGGAAACGTGTCGTGTCGAGAGACCAAGGGACCTGGCCATATTGGATACCGCGGTGATTAATTAGGCGGGGAGGACGGCGCGACACGCGACTTTCAGCGGCTTTTGCATCGATCAACCCCACCTTCCTTCTTCTGCTGCTGCTGCTGCGGCCGCTCGCGACGCTCTCGCCACGCTCGCAAAACTCTTACAAGTCCGCCCCGCTACTTTCTCTCTGCTCTATTACGATTCTTTTGTTTTGCCCTCCTACCTCCCTCTTTCAATGTGTGTGTGTGTGTGTGTGTGTGTGCACGCCGGCCGACTTTGCGCCGGATGATTTATACTCCGTCATTTCTTGCGCTCGCGCGGAATTTCCAGCGCTGCGCTCTTCCGCACGCTCGAAACTTTCCTCTATACACAGCGCGTAATTATATAGATTAATTAAAGGAATACGCTCCAATCACGCGCGCTCTCGACTTGTTTGAAAAATTAATTATTCCCTCTCCCTCTGCCGGCGTGCTCGATAATACCGTATATATACACAGAGAGAGAGAGAGTGAGGCGCGCATCCTGTAGTTACGCAGATTCCAAACTCGATACTCGCGCGCGGCGAACTTCCGGGCGCGAACTTACGGCTCCGATAGAAACCTTATCAAAGATGCAGAGGGACCCCCTCCCTCGGCTTTCCTCAAAACTTCCCATTTACTTGACTAAGCGCCTCCCCCCGTAGGCCCCCCCGGAGCCCGTCTATAGATACAGCTAATCAGCTAGAAACTTGCCACGGCCGCGCGCGCGCGCGCATCGAGGAGCCAAAGCTCGGCCTCGAAACTGTATCGGGGAAGCCAATCGAACGCGGCTAAATACACGCTGACCCATTGATGAAGGCGCGAGTATAGCTCAGTATAGAGCAGCTCGTATCGGAAAACGATCCTCCCGGCCCCGCGATCGAAATCAGTTCTCCCTTCACGGCTACTCTATCTTCTCGGCGATAGCAAAGTGCCTCCGATACAGCCGCGCGAGACTGACAAATCGACGAATGCAGAGCGACCGGGCGTCTGGCTCGTTATCTTAGCTCGGAGCCGCTCCTTTCATCTGCCCCGGCTCCGGCGCGTCTATCTCTCTTTATTTGCGTATAATTATTGATTATCGGAGCGTGCGGAGTGCGGCCAGTCTAGGAAGCGAGCGGGGAAGCTCTTGTGGGGGGGTGTATGTACGTGGCTGAAGAGAGTAGCTCGCGCTCGCTCTGTGTTCGGCAGGCACAAGCAGTCGATCGCGGGAAGGGATGGAGCTCGTCGGCGGCTTGAAGAACGCCGAGCGGGAGGGTGATTAAGCTATATGCCGGGCATACAGCGGCAACCCCCCTACCACTCGACTCCCCCCCACCGGCTGTGTCTGGCCTCCTTCTTCCCTCTCTCGGCCACGGCCCTTCTCTCTCTCTCTCGCTCGCTCGCTCGCTCGCACTGACAATTGGACTGATAGGTATATCTTACGTCTGCTATCGATTTGATTCCCGCGGAGCCGCGTGGCCTGACGTGTGACTACTCTGCCGTTTATGTATGTATATATACACGCAGACTCGCCGGCAAAATTTACAGGCGCGCGCGCGGGGGGGAAGAAGACAAGGCGCGACTACGCCGATGAGGAGGCGGCCGCCGCTCTATATCCTTCCGACGATGTTTCGCTTAGCTCCCTCGTGACTCCTCGCTACTCGCGCCCTTCGCATATCCCGCACCTAGCCCAGCGGCTCCCAAGTTATATAGGCGAGAGCGAGCCGCCCCCGCGAGTCTCCCTCTCGGCTACTCGCTTTCGAAAGGGGCTTGATTAGTGCATTACCGCTCGAACTCGTTCCGAAGCCTTCCGAAATTCGACTACCGAACCCAGCCCCTGGCTTTCCAGTACTTTCGCCTCATCGAGCTCGTTCACCCCTTTGCTGTGCCTTCTTCTTTTTTTTCTACTTCAGGCTTATGTATATATAGGCGCACTTGCCTGGAGTTTCAATCGCTGAATTCCCGGCTTCGATTGAGCCGTATATCCTTGGGAGAGAGCCGCAATAACAGAGCGGATTAATCAGTCGCGCTAATCATCCTGTTAATTATTCGCCGTTTTATAGAACGCGAGGCGCGAGCGCGGCCAAAGAACATCCCGATCGATTCTAATTCGCTCTTCGCGTAATCAATTTGACGGCTCTCTGCTACACTCGCGTCGGATTCGATGTCAATTAAAGAGCCCGCCCTGAAACACAGTCGGATTTTCATATTTCTGTTGTCGAGCCGCGGAGCTTACGCCGGGACGCGCTATTAAATTACGTTATGCCGCAACACCTATCGCGCATCTTTAATTAACGTCGCTATCGATCCGCTATACCGAGCCCGACTTTTTTGCCTTTATTTCGCGCTAGTTTTTTCCTCCCCCACCCCCCGCTTTTTTTTTCAATCGAGAGCGCTCGGCTGACATCTTTCGATTTAATGTTTAACAAGGATGCCCTTAAAGTTCTCTCTCTCCCCGGGCAGCGTTTGCCGATAGGTAATTGCGATATTAATTATTATCGAGACTCACGAGAGAAGGAGAGAGAGAGCTGGCTTCCATATAAATTCGTAATTTCGAAAAGCATCTTACTCACGAAATACACTTCGCTCTCCTTAGCATCTATTAAGAGGGAAGGGGGATGTGTGTGTAGGTGCAGGTGGCCTTGCTCGAAGCGCTCAAACTCACCTGGAAAAAGAAAGAAAAAGAAAACATGTCATTAGTTGGCATTATGGCGTAATTATAGCCGTTAATATGTTATTCATTGATTTCACATATTATCGCGATTATATATTTTTCACGTTCGGCCGGATATTTTAAAGGCTAGACAAATGATATGTTAAACATGAGCAGTGAACGCGCCGAGTATTCCAAGTAGTCGATTACTTTTTTACGCTATTATTATGTATCGCGTACACATTGTTGCTTTATTAGCCAGACACTTGCCGTGAATAAATGATCGCTTTGCCGCATTATTCATAAACTAATGTGAATTGTAATCGTAAAAATTCAATCGACAGTCCTGTTTACCTTAGACACGTAATTATCTTGTCTGGGGCAGTGCCGGCGGAGAGCTAGCTCACGCGCAGCCCGACCACAAAGAATTCATTATCGCAGACAAGGCACTTTTTCAACGCTCGCTGATCGCCGAGAGAAATCGCACGTACAGGCTTAAAAAGATATTCGAAAAAGGGAGGAGCGTGTGGATTTCGCGATTATTAAAACCCGATTGAAAATACCGGCTCGTATATATCAAGTTTGCGCGATTGTCAGCTGTATAGCGTGGGGGGGAAAGCGCCAGGGCAATGTCGAATAATTAACGAAGTTAATCGACAGCTCGAGCGCGAGTCGACGAGCGCAGCGCCGTCGGCACACGCTCTCATTCGTCCTGCGCGACATCGCGCCTTTATATCATTATAACACCGATAATGAAATTTTCATAGCATCGAATATCGATATACGAAGGGCGGCCACCCCCTCGCAGCGCGCCAGCTATATCGGCTCTATCAATCACTCTTTCAAATATATACACGCGCAAGCGCAAGCGCTCTCGCCGACTATAAAATGAATATGTACGCGCTCTTGCCCCAGTGACGCACGCGACTTGCTGAACACGAGCTCTGGCTTTGGCTGCTTGTTGTGTGCCGTGTAGAGCCGCTATCTCTTTCTTGCCCTGTCCTACTATACATAGCGATCGGGTCTCTCCGCTGCGTCCCCCCCGCACCGCGAGCGGCTATTAATTGACATCTGTCCTCTCGGCCGAGCGTGTCAGGCTTGTTATTCGTAGAAATCAATTCCTTTCGAACGGAGGGCTCAGCTAGTGCGGGCCCACTCGCTGTTATTGAAAACTGATGAATTTTAATGAATAAAATGGATAAGTGTTTTTCGCATCCGGTTAATTAGCATAGCAGCGAGCTCGGGCGCGATATACACGTTGTTTATAGCGCTTTGAGCCCGGAGTGCCATCGAATTCAATATACGTTCAATCTGCGCGGGGGAAAAAACGAGCTGCCCCCCGAACCGCTCGTTCAAGTATCGACTCTCGATTTTTTATTTCCGCACTCGCTTTGATATTCCATCGAGTCACGCTGAATAATCCGGTGGCTCGGCGTGGGAGTGCAGTAGGCGAGAGCGAAAAAGAAAGGAGAGAGAGAAAAAAAAGCGGGCGTCGAGCCTCTGCATCATCGAGTGCGCCATTATACGAGCGCCGGGGTGCAGTATTCGCGTAATTGGGGGTGAGAAAATCGATGGCGGTTCGATACACAATGGGACTGCGAGAGAGAGAGAGAGAGAGAGCTAGCTCCGCGTTATAACGCCGAGAGGATGAGCGAGCGATACAAGGAGACTAATGAACCTGCTGCAACGCTCTCGAGAGAGCTGTATACAGCCAGACGTTAATCTTGCGCGAACGAGAGAGCGTTTTATCGCCCGTGCGAGAGAGAGAGGGCTGTCCTTTCCACCCGCTCGCGGCGATGAAAATCTCAGATCGAAAAAGCAATTCTCTCTCTCTCTCTCTCTCTCGAGCAGTGGGTGATCCGGAGATGTAAATAAAGCAAAAATTTGGGATGAAACGAGAGGACCGGGTGGCTGTAAACGTTTCACGAGTATTTACACGGCCGCGTGTCCGTTTATTACTTTATGAACGGCGTATAGAGGTGAGAGAGCGGCGGCGTTGGCCTTAGACTCGGGACCCTACGCCTCTGTGGATGCCTATATGTATATACGCGCGCTGCGCTCGGTTACACGTGAGCGGCATTGCGGGCGCCGCCGACGGGCTTGTAAAGCCATAAAGAAATTTGATAATAAATAGAGAAGAGTGGGAGGGGGAGCTTTGGCGTGGCATCGCTTTTTTTATCAGCGCCGATGCCGAGCCAGCGCGAGTGTATCGCTTGAATTTATAATACGCCACACGCGGGCCGTAAAAAGGGAAGGCGAAGAAGCAAGGGCCGATCTCATGCCTTGTTCTATCACACTTTATCCCTTCCTCCTACGCCGCCGGGGAAAGGACAGTGCCGCGAGTGCCGGGAGGCAGCGAGCTTCCATGTAGGAGGAGTGTAAACGAGAAAACTAAACAAAAGCGAGCGAGAGAGAGAGAGGATAAATACGGTTTTACGATCGCGAGGCGATGAGTGTGGAGAGAGAGCTTGGCTGATCGGCTGTATGTTGAATGGATAGAGGAAGATGGACGATTTTATTGTGCGAGCGTGTTTGGCTGCGTGTGTGGTATCGGCGCGCGGCGTGAATTGGAAAAATTTAAATAGAAAGCCCGAGATGCCGACGTTTTATTACATGCTAATCGGGCGATCTTCTTTATTAGCGCGAGCGGGGAGAGCCAGGACAAAGGAAACGTCGAGGAATGACGATAATATGTTGAAATTGTGTAAAGTTGGATTTCTCGGTATTCTTCGAAATCTTTATGAATTGTGAAAAATAATCGTCACAACGATTGCTTGTGTGTACATTTTTTAAAAACGATTAATTATTAGGATCGCTTTATATTGAAAATCCATTTTACGTGGAATATAATTTTTACGGATTAAATTCAGAGTAAGTTGACGTTTAAATCTTTAAAGCAATATAGCACATTTTTTACTTTTATACAACTTGTTTGAAAAACTAAAATTTAGCACAGTTTTATATTACTGATAATTTGAAAGAAACGAAAAGTTTAGACAGTCTGGAATCGGATTTCGTTAATTGAACATGCAGCCATTTTTTAAAATTATTATTAGAGACATTCATTTATAAATCTCCCACTATTATAATCCTTCCAAAAAGCCTTCCACCCTCCCAGAGCTCTCAAATTAAGATAAATGTCCAATAAGTTGCCCCAATCATCTTAAAGAATTCATCGTCGCTCCACCATCTCCCATCAAACAAACGCCTCACAAAGGGGGTCAGCGCGATGGGAAAATCATCAAGTTTATTAGCGACTTCCGCCAGCAGAAGAATCGACGATAACGAATAGGAGAAGCAGCGGCAGCAGCGGGCTTCGATTCTCTTGCCGAGCACATCTACATACATAGAGCGAGGCACTTAGCAGAGCGCGCTCGCCGAGAGTGGAGCGCTTAAGCGCGTTAACGCTTAGCGGGGCCTCGACCGCCGCGGCGAGTGATTGATTGCGCTTCGGGGGCCGTATGTATATACAGAGGCATAAGCAATCTCTGCCTTCCTGACATAATGCTCTCGTTTATGGCTCGCGCACTCGTCGATAATGCCCGGATTCTATAACGGCGAGATTCAATACGCGGCAGCGATACACGAGCTGCTATTGCGAGCCACGCGGCAGAGAAGGAGCCAAAGTGGCCAGTGCGCGCATGCGGGTGGCGGCGGTGATCGGTTACAATGACCCCGCAGGCTTTCGAGAGCCGCTCCGCGCCGAGGACAAAGACGAGAAGAGAGGAGTCCGACGAAATTACCAATATCCTCATAGAAGCTGATTGTCCGATCGGCCGTTGACTGCGCGACAGTCGCGACTATCTCTCGCTCACTGTGCGAGCGTTAGAATTGACAGAGAGCCATGTAAAAGGCTATTGAGGCTGCGTAGATCTCGGCGCGTGATTGCCCCAAAGACCTGATGCCAAGATTCGTGGACGTGTTTGTCCTGGGGGGTCTGGTTGTTTTGCGCTTGACAGGCGATATTAAAAATTTCATTGCCCGTGATCGATCGGGAAACGGAGGAGGTAATAGGCCAATCTTTGCTCTGGAAAAACCATCTTGACAATTTTAATAAAGCGGAGGCGCGCCGGATCAAGTCATCAGTCAAATAATTTACAAGGCAATTAGCACTTTAAAAAAAATAGTTCAAAAAGCAAAGCGAGAACAAAAGCAGGTCGAGCAAGAAGAGAAAGAAACAGAGAGAGGGAGAGGGAGAGAATCCAGGCAGGCCGAGCTGAGAATCTTAGCGGCGCGCGAGTCATCATTAAAAAAGCCCGGTAGCAAAAAGGAATGACCGAGCGCAGCGCGCGGTAGCGGCGATCAAAGTGGCATTGGTGGGGCCAGGGGACGCAAGAAGTTATTAGAGAAATGTAGAAATAATTATCGAATTGCCGCGGTGGGCGAGTCTCGCGCTCTTTCTCGCGAAGCTTTAACCACAGAGAGCGAGCGCGAGAAGAGAGCCCAGCAGACGAGCGATTGGCGGGGACGAGAGAGAGTGAGAGAGAGCGGCTGGTTCCGCTCCTTGGCTCTTTTTATCGGCGCGAACCGTGGGAAGATAAAGGAAGGCGATTAGTGTCATTTGGAGAATGCGGGGAGTGAGAGATTTTTTTGCGGCCGAGGAGCGGAGCCTTGTTCGGAGTCGCGCGTCCGCCAAAGCGAGAGGCATCCCAGGATCGTCCGGGAGCGTCGGCTTTATCGACGTCATCAAGGGAGCGACAGGTGACGCGAAGACGCCACGGCAGCGATCTTCGAACTTTCGTCGTTTCGGAGCCCGAGGGGAGGCACCGTTCGGCCCTGGAAAAGAGTCCGGATGAGAGGAGAATGCTGCCGAGACTTTTGTCAGTAATGTTAATGATTAACGGGATCGCGTTCAGCCTTTTTTTTTAATTGTCTTTCTCGGCATTGTGTACGCGGCGAATTTTCAATGCGCAACGCAGCGATTTTCGTATACACTCGGAGCAAAAACCAAAGCCCCGGCGTAATTGCGCAGCGGGAATAATAAAAATTGAAGAAATCGACGGCCGGAGGAGGCAGTTAATTGGAGCGGCAAGGAGAGTCCAATTTACATACTCGATTTGCCCGGGCGGCCTGCACAAAGAATCGAATTTCCGCGGGACTCGCGTATTGGCCAAGCGGGAATATATATTTTTATGGCGCGGAGTTTTACAGGCGCGAGGCATTAGTTTCCGGTAAGATACAGGGGGCCGATAGAACCGTCACGGCACCCCGGGGGCCCACTTCGCCCGAGCTTGCCCCATTAGAATATCTCAGTTTAATCCCGACTAACCAATGTTTACCTGAGCTTTATCAACTTCCCCGAGCTTTTTCCTTTTTTCCCGCGCTCGAGCTTTCGTTCGAACGCTCATCCCTTTTGCCCCTGTTCCTTTTTTCCTCGTGCAAGGGGTTAACGTGGCAGAAGAGATATTTCACCGCGGAGATTGTTTGTGCTTCAACATGAAGGAATAATTCTTGCGCGCCTTATCTGACACGTGATGCAAAGGCTGCTCGGCCTCGAACGAATTAACCGCAAAAACACAAGATGGAATCGCGCCGAGTTCAAGTGGGCGTACAGCGATTGGCTCGGCGGAGGAAAAATTAAGTCCGGCCCTTCGCGAGCCTTCGGGGGGTCGCTTGGTTAAACAAGTAATTTTTTCGGAATTTTATTAGGAGCCTCGGCGCGATCTCAGGGCCGGGAGGAGAGTAGTCGTCCCCAAGGGTGATTTCGCGGGGAAAAGGAAAAACGCGGCGCGCCGTCTAAGCCGGGCCCGAGAGCCGAGACGAAGAAATCACTCGGCTCGCTGGATATTGATACCCCGCTATTAAACTAATGAATTTAATCAGACCGAATGAAAATGAGGCCGAGGAGGCGAGATTGAGACTAAAGGCGGCGCGTATATTTGCCCAAGATCTCCCTTCCGCCAGCTGGGGGGGACACTGCGCAAACGATTATTGAAGATTGGATTTTTAAATTGAAGCCGAACGAACGCCTTCCTTACCTCGCTCTCTCCTCCTCGCCCCCGCTTCGGCGACCTATAACCCGTAGTTAGTGCACGCTGCGCTATCGGAAGCGGCCCCGGCTTTTTTCTCTCTCTCTCCCCGCTTCTTTCGCCCGGCCGCGCGAATTAGCATATCTCGGAAAGTGATCCCCGGGCCCTAATTGAATTATTCTTAAATTCCCATAAAATCACGCGAAAATTACCGGTTCCAGCTCGCGGCCGCGATCAGCCGCTGCAGCCCCGAAGACGAGAGAGCCTTGGGGCGGCAAAAGAGAGAGGGCAAGTTAGATCGAGTCCCCTCCGGTATATTGGACACGATTAATTTTCCGCAACGTTACACCAGCCAGCAGGCTCTTTTGCCACCCACCCCGATAGCCAGCTCCTCGGCGTTGCCGGCAGCGTCGATCGCACCGCGGATCTTTAATTGGCGCCGATCGTCGATCTCCTGCCTCTCGAATTTCGATTCCCGGCTACGCGAGCCCAGTTTTAATGAACAATACACACGGCCAGTGCATAAAGCAGCCGCTCGATAACGCCGTAATATATAAAGCGAGCGCGCGCCCGGTCACGCGATATCTAAACTCCACCTGCCCGCTTCCTTGTTTTTTTCATCGACTTTTTTCACCTTTTTCGACAAACGCGCATAGATAATGAAAGCCCGACTCCGCTTGTGTTTCTCTCTCCGCTTCTCCTTCCTTTTTTTTTAATGCCGGCTGCCGGATTAATTATTCAGAGCCGAATTCATCGAAGCGATTATGTCCAAAGTGCCTCTTTGGAAGATATACGCGTGCTAAGCGTAACAGCAACGGCGTCTATTTCGTTGTTTTTTTTCCATTCGGGGGGACCGATATATACTTGGGAGCAGCGAGTTTATCTCGGCTCTCGCATCCATCTCATCCACTCAAGATAACTGCGGGCAGGAGAGCGTGAATCGTGATTACAATTAGGGTCGTGAGCGCAAGCTTACGCGTCCCCGTCCTTCTTTCTTCGATGATAATTTTCATTTTAATTTCGATCGAGCCACCGGGGCTCCCCTCCTTACTGTATATATACGCGCGCACTCGAGCCGGATTAACAAAACGATAGGGCCGTATATCAGTCTCTCAAGACGGCCTCTGCTCCCACCCCCGCCAGCGCTGCTGTAATTTATTTATCGAAACTAAAAATTGTATGCGCTTCAATTGAGCAATGAGAGACAGTCGATGTATCATCGTGTGATTTTATTGTGAGCGAGTTATATATATACGTGGAGTCGTAAAGAAATGCCGGTGGCGGCAATCAGGCGGTTCGCGCGACCTATAAGCTATATCCCCCTGGACGCTTGTACAAGCGAGCAGTCAATCCGTTATTATAACGCTCGATAGACTATAACGCGGGCGCCAGCATGCAACTGCGCGCCGTATATATATACACGTGTTCGAGCATGCTTACAATGACGTGGCGATCGGCCGGTCGCGCTCTCTCACTCTCTCGCTCATGTTTATTTAAACGCGGGCATGAAAGTTCCTCGTAGAGGAGCATTGTGCGAAAGACCTCCGAAGTCGGGCCGCGCGTTCGATCGACGCAACTAGCCGCTCGCGCGCGCGCGCAAATATGCACTATATGAGCATTGACACATGCCGCCGCTCGGGCTGCTCGAAAAGGTCGGGGCTGTGAAAAATTTAAAGCTCAATCGAGGTGCGTATCTTGAATAATAACTCGCGCGCCGACCTCCAGCCTCGCCGCGAGGAATGCCTCAAAAGCAGCTGTCTTGCGACTGTCCGCGGCCGTATTTATACATAGGTGCGCGCGGAATTCTCGGGGCGTCAAAACGTGATGTATGATTAGGACTTGGCTATGCTCTCCATCGGCGCCGAGTCGGGATTCCTGAGATTCGAATTCGATTCTCGCGAGCGAGCGAGCGCAGACGTGTCTCATTCGCATTCGCATACGTGATGCACGTGAGCCACGTACGTAAAACCAG
The DNA here is from genome assembly GCA_900480035.1 of Eupelmus urozonus. Classification (NCBI taxonomy): domain Eukaryota; kingdom Metazoa; phylum Arthropoda; class Insecta; order Hymenoptera; family Eupelmidae; genus Eupelmus; species Eupelmus urozonus. The sequence goes on along the minus strand of UELX01000175.1, from coordinate 23,951 downwards.
TGCCTCTTTCGCCCTCCCCCTTCTCGGAGCGTCTATAGCGTTAGAGCCGTTGGGTACACGTGTTCGCGTCTCGTCCATCGATGGATAGCTGCAGTCTGCCGCCCCCTCCGCCTACTGCTATTCTCAACCGCTCCCCTACCACTGCCCCCCGATAGAGCAACTAAATCAATCAAACGCGCGTATACGAATAAATATATGTTTTGTTTCTCTCTATAGTCAAACAGAGCGCGGCTCAAGCAGGTGACTCACCGCAGAGGCTTATATAGACGCGCGCGCTTCCATCCCCGCGCACGCAACTTTTCAAAGCAGCCCTGCTTTATTGCGGCTTTTTTAGTGCATCTATGTGCTTTCGAACTTTAGCGCGATTTCTAGAAATTGTTATTGCCTCCCCCCACAGCCCGCCTTCCTAAGTAGATCAAACACTGTGTAAAACGGAGTGGGGGGCTAACCCAAAAAGGTGTATCGCGCATTACAAAGCAATCGGAATTCTAGTTTAATGTATGGACTTTTCGCGAGCCTTTCTATTTAAAATAGACGAGCTTATAGTAGAAACTTGATATCCACGAGTCTCTTAGAGCGTGTAATCGAAGGGTGGTCGGAAGCAATTTTCCGGCTGATCGACGCACCGGCGAAACTTGATATAATTGCGCGATCGAGACATCGATTTTTCGGCCGCCCGGCTAAGACGATTTCGCCCAGGGAGGGCAAATTAATCCCTGGGAGGAAAATGACGAGAGATAGAGACCCGAAGCGATGTGCTCCGGAGAGATGTGATTGAAAAGTTTTCCTGTCAATCAGCGAGCTCGCTGCGGCAAATGGCCCCGGGGCTCTCTCTCTCTCCGATGCGATTGATCGAGCTCGTTCGAAGACGCGTTGGAAACTTTTACATTCTAATTGCCGTAATTAAATTCGCGAAAGAGAGAAATAGAGAAGTGAGACAGAGAGAGAACTTACTCGTGGTAAGCAAGATCCGATGGGGCGCGCGTGATTGCACGGCGCTTGGAACCTCTGACTCCTTGGTAAAAGATGCGGATCCGGAATGACATTTGAAGAATCCATATAGAAATGACTGTCGCTTCGAAATTGTTGAATACTGTTTTAACTTTGGAATCACTGGTGGAATTAACACATGTTGATTTGAAATTGTTCGCGTTGGTTGAAGCTCGGTGCTCAGTAGTCAAAGCCGAAATGAAGCAGGCGACGATCACCAAATCGTTTATCTTCAATGCCTTCAATTTTTATTGGACCACTGAACACAGTAAGTCATTTCATGGATTCGAACGTTGAGAGTAGGAACACGAGATAGCGTCTATACATCGGTGATTAACCGAATATGCGTGAACTTATTTATTACGCTATAGATAACCCCCAGTCATCCGTTTTTGCTTAGACATAGTTGTTGACTTTTCCAATGTTTATTTTCGCATTTTAATCATTGTGTATTACTTTACTATGAGATAATGCTTCAGATTCAATGTAGAAAAAATTATCTACATCATCGATTAAATATGTTTCGCAATTCTTTTAGAAATAGAATAACTGCGATTAGTTATGTAAATTTTTTAATCAAGCCAATTATATATCAATTTTTTATTTATATTAAATATTAAAATACCAATTTATAAAGCCATCAAGCAATCTTATTTATTGGAAATTACTCAAGTCTCAGATTACAAATAAAATGAGTATGGAATAACTAAAATTTTCTTGATACAGTCAATCGCCGCGGTATTGCCGAAGAGTCAAATGTCACGCAGTGGCTGCTTTTAAGAAGCCACAACACCATCGACGCCAGGCCTAAACGATTTTATATCGCATCGCCGAGATAAAGATTTCTCCGGCCGCATCAATAATACTCTCATCTAGCACCGAGCCCGACAGATCGCTGGCATGGTCGAAAAATATATTGCTCACTTATCGGCCGTTCGAACTCTGACGTAAGGCCATTCGATACAGCGAAGAACGAGCGCCTTTCATTACTGTTTTTTTCAGCAAGCTATTTCCAAATCGCTTCTCAATAGGAGATTATAGTGAATAACTAATCAGCAATAACGGTTTATCAGCGGGCCGAGTCTCATTAGAAAAACAACGTCAGACCAGAAATCGATAATTCACGCATGAATATGTACGAAAGGGTAAATTTCCGATCCGCTCGGCGCGCATGCATAGATTGCCTTTCAGCCGATGACAAAGCAAGGAATGGCCCGCTGCAGGTTGGAGGAGGGCCGCTTGTCGAAAGAGAGCGTATAACGTTACGGTCGAGCGAAGGGAGAGATTTGGGGAGTGAGAGGGAGCTTTGGGGGTAGCCGCAATCTAGCGACCGGCGCAGCAAGAATCCAGACTGCTGGCCAGTGGTCCTTTCGAGTTTACTCGGGCCGGCGATACGAGGCCCGCGACGTGTTCCCTTGCATTATCGGCGGGGGCGGTCGAGCGTGCCGGAAATCAAGTCCAATCCTATCTATCGCTCGCTGCCCAGTGACTCTCAAACTCTGACGGGCGCTGGTGTTCTTTGATTTTCGGTGATTTTCTTGGTGTAAGGAAACGATTTTCTTTGGTAGGTTAACTATGGGCTTTGTTACCCTTAATATTTCGTCTGATAATGCAACGATTAAATAAAGATGTAATGATTAAATCTATTTCTTTATGGGTTTGTAAAAATAATTGTTTAAGATTTAAATAACTAAATAGATCGGCTAGAATTAAATTGTTCGAAATGTTATTGAACTATCATTTTAACAATTTATTTAAGGCTTCACAACACAACTGAACACAAAGTAAAGCCAGTAATTCGAGAATCTTATCAAGGCAGCTTCCGCTGTCCGGTCCCGTGTCGCTTGGGCGATGTTTTCCTGTATAGGAGATCTCTCGGCATGCCAAACTTCGAACTGCCCTCCCCACGCCCTGTAAATACACGAGTATTCGAGGCGTTTACGGGCTGACTTTCAAGGGATTCCCTATCTCGATTAGTCCGTCTCACCCGGCGTTCTCCTATCTTCCCAAAACACAGCTTCCCACATCTGGTCAAAACAATCGCACCACAGACTTTTTGCCCTTCGACGAGGGTTCCTCCTTTTTCGTGCATATCGAATCGCAGCGGGCAAATTAACGCAGGCTGGTTGATCGAACGATGCTATGCTGCGGTAGAGGGCCAAAGTTGCTAACTTTTTCTCGAATTTACGTGACGATAACAAGTGCACGAAAACGAGGCGCTACGTATATATAAATATAGCCGAGCGTATACGTGTACATAGGAGGGCTGCCGGAGAGAGAATCAAGAGGCTGCGAGGTGTACGAATTGTACAAGGGTAAGAGCAGCTTGGCGGCGGGGGAGGAGGCAGTGAGAGAGAGAGTGGCAAAAGTTGCCGAACTAATAGGACGATTTTCAACGGGCGGGCGTTTAATTAAATTAATTATATGCGCAGCCCGTCCATAATATAAATTGTGAGCAGCGCGCGCGAGCGGCGCTAAGGGTGAGTGAGAGAGAGAGAGGCGAGTGGAGTAGAAGGAAATGAGAGAGGAAACGAAAGAGAGAGGAGGCAGGAGGGAAAGAAAGGGGGAAGAGAGAGAAAGAGAGAGGAGAGGAGAGGAGAGGAGAATACGCGCGACCGCGGTGGCGCGATTGCCAACTTTGATAGTTACATTTCATCCATCTATCCCAGATATATATACGCTCGCTCGCGCGTCTACAATGCGGTCGGCGCTTTACAGAGTTCGGATCGCCTAACGACGCTACCATGAATCATACGCGCAACCGCCCCCTGCCCCCCTTGGCTCTCCTCTTTATCTCCCTTGCTCACTCTCTAGCTCTCTCTCTCTCTGCTTTCTATAGATTAATATTTTCGTTAATGGCCTCTGCCTTCGAATACTCTAATGAGTTTGCGAAATACAAAGTTGCCTTTGACTTTTCTTTTTCTGCTGCAAGCTCGCAGAGCCAGACGTTAGCGCTGGGAGTTTAGAAGAAAATTATGGATTTTTTTGGGAATTAATAAGACTTGGCAAAAATAAAATTTTTAACAAGCTCGGCGCGCCTTTTAAAAGAGCCTTTAAAAAAGCGCAGCCGGATTAATTAAAATAACAAATCGAATCGTTGCGCGACAAAATTCCAAAAGCAACAGGACGGACGTGCGAGCGGCAGATTTTCGCCCGGCGTAGGCGTTGAGCATCGGCAAATTCGATAAAACGAAGATAGAGAGGCGTTCACGGGCGAACGAGCCTGCACGGGTGTGGCTGACCGCACGATCCGCGAGCGAGATAGAGAAAGAGCGCGGTAACGAAACAAAAGGAAAAAACGTCTGCGGCGAAACAGGCGGAGAGAATGTAGGCAAAAAGGTGCGAGAGAGTTCGGCATTATCGCTCACGTAGCTCTCTTCGTAAATCGACGATGCCGGCCGGCTCTGTATACATAGCCGCGTACAGCTGCGCATCGACGTGCAAACTTTGCCTTAATTATTACAATTTCACGTTTCAGAGCAGTTTTGCTGGATTTTCGTCGTAAGTTTGAACGGGCTCTGGTCCTCTGCTTTTGCCTGGTATCAATGCGTGCCGGAACCCAGCCAAAAGTGTCTTGTGTGTGCGTTTGTCATAGCGGCGGTCTTCGGGCTCCCCACTTTCTAGGGATACGTGTAATTTATTAAATGTGCCTCGCGGAGCGCGTGTGCGTGCGAGCTTTTGAGTCAAAGCTCTCTTTTTTTCGGCATGCAGCGCGCGCGCGGCTAAAGCGAACTTTCCAGGCGGCTGGACGACGGCGATCCTTGCCGCGCTCTCTGTGCGACAGCCAGACGGTAAATACATTTTTAAATAAGAGTTTTTTGCCCTCTCTCCCGCGCACGCTCTCCGGATTTCGTCCCCGTATCGGGAATTATCCTTTGGTTTGTGCATTATCCTTGAAGCGTGGGCTGGGAGCATCAAAAGGTAACTCTCTTTCTCTCTCTCTCTCTCTGGGCGATGCTTCGCCGCGCTCAGTTTCTCTCTCCCTCACTGCCGACCCTCTCTTTCTCTTTCCCTATCCTTTTTCTTTCTCTCGGTCCTTTCGCGCGCGCAAAGCCAGAGAGCCGAACCCTCCGGGGTCTGACTAGCGCGCTACCTCCGCTACTTACTGGCTGCGATGCCCCGAGCCCGGCGAATTACAAATGTAAACTTTGGATTTTAAAAGGATGAGCGCCGTAAATATCTTTAATGCGATATTTATTGCGTCCGATAAATAAATTTATTAAAACTCCCGGAATTATCCGCTTCATTATAATTTAGGTAATTCCACTTTGTCGCCGTGTATACTTTGTGCGGCCGGCGGATATAAGTCAGAGAGCCCGGGCTCGCTGCACAAAGGCATTAATTTGAAATGATTTCCTCTGATAAAAGATTAATCTATCCGTGATGAGTATTCGCGAGCAGCGGAGCGTCAAGACAGCGGCGCGCGGATCGGTCGGCAATCAGTATGGAAAAGACGGCGATGCCAAGCAAATACAGAGCCTCCCAATGATTCAGCGCGCCGCGCGAGCTTGATTTCGTCTCTTGCAACTCTTCAAGAGCTCATCTCTCTCATTTCTTGCACACGTGCGCGAGTGCGCTCTATTTCTCCTGGCGACGACGCCTCCCCCTTTTTTTATACCCCGCGAGTTCAATTGTGATTGATCACCGGCGGTGATTGAGGATTCGAAATGAAAGCCCCCCCTCTTCGTTTCTCTCTCTCTGCGTATACTCGCTCGCAGAAGCCGCAGCAGCGAGAGACAAAAAGAGGAGAGAAGCCCGGAGAGCTTGCGGAACCCCCGTTCTCTCTGCGCATCTCTCTCGCTCCATCCCGAGCCCCTCGCCGCTCAGGGACGAATATAATGGAGTAAAATTTATACGACTCCATATCGGCACGATAAAAAGACAGACAGACACGCACACGCGGCCGCGCGCGACGCCGAGGCGGCACAAAGGAAGGATTAATTTTAAATATCGCGCGCCCAAGCCCGCCTATATATACGAGCCGGAAGCTATATATAGCGCCGAGCCCGATAACCAAATGTCCCTTAAGCAGACCGGCCGCCGAGCCAAGTTACCATTGTCTAAGGAAATTGCCATGGACAGAACTTTTTCCATGCGAGGCTGCAGCCTCTACCCTCGCGCTTAACGTTCGATACGCGGCTCTTCTTTCCTATTGGGATTTAATATGTCCGTACGTTTCTTTACTCGCGGATTCGCGACGATGAATGATGTCCAATTAGGATATTAAAAGTTCTATCGGATACGCGCCTGGGAGCCAAGAGCGAGCGATCTGAACAAAAAGGGATATCGAGCCCAGCGTACTTCTCTTTCTCTTCTCTCTCGCGGATCGAATGAGGTATTTTAATAAATTATTACCCGATTGTAATATTTATCATTGGTAATTGGTATTTCGAGTCGAATGAAAAATTGAGTTTGTTTTTATTCGGTCGGAGAGGAATGCCAAACAAAAAGCGCTCTTCGATAAACAAATTAGCGGGATCATATCGATGTTTTAATATTAAGCAATTATTTGTCAAGATGAAAGCAGAGGCGTTTTATTTAAAAATTGATGAAAGAGCAGAAGCGAGCCGTAAAGCGATCGAGTTTCGCGCGGCTAAGAGAATAACTTAGCGATTCAGCAAACAATTACGCGAGTCATAAGTCAAGCGAACCGCGAGAGGGAGAGAAAGAAAGGAGAGAGAGAGAGAGAGAGAAAGAGTGGGAAAAGCGCGAGGTATTATAGAATCAATGCAGGTAATAGGAGGGACACGCGCTCACGGGCCGGCTAGCGCGAACAGCGAATTATCGGAGGTAAAAGGCTTAGGCGAGAGAGAGAGAGAGAGAGAGACTAGCAGCAGCCGACGAGAGGGAAGAGTTTCGGCTTAATCGCGTTTGCGGAAAAACCGAGATAATCCGAGTTCCTCTCGCAGCCGTCGTCTGCACGATCTGCTGCTTGCAAGAGAAAGTCCGGCAAGCATACGCTCATGTACGTAGGTAGACCGAGAGGTGAAAAAATAAAAGGACGCAGGAGAGGAGGAGGTGGAGAAGAAGAAGGAGAAAAATGGCCGGCCGCCGGATTGATATTCGCGTGCACACGGAATTTTTAACTAGCAGCCGGGGCTGCTCTTCCCTTTGCCCGCTCCCGTACATATACGTATATAGCCGCTCGTTCCGCGCCGCGAAAGCGCAGCGCGCAGAAAAGTTATGAATCTAATTTTCAGCGCGTATTTGTATCCTCCGCCTTTACTCGCCCAGCTTTTGCTTCCCCTCTCATCCGCTCTACTCGGCTCTGTGTGTCTTGCTTTTTTTCTCTCGATTCGTCCTCCTTCGTTAGGGCTTTCATCGCCGGGAGGATTAATTTCGAGATTTTCGCGTTCGGAAGGCCGCGCGAGGGAGCGGCTATATACGGATTTAGCTCGGGCTATCGGCTGATTTCGTGTATTTTCTTGCCCCCTCGCTCATTTTCCCAGCGCGATCCAAGACTCTCGAGACTCGGCGATAATTAATAATTAACCACTCGCCGATGTACTTGCATCCCAACTTTTCTCCGCTCTGTATATCCGCGCCAGGCTAAATGTGTATTATACGCGCTCGTTTCGCCGAGCTTTTAACCACGAGCTCGCCAGCAGCAGCAGCAGCAGCGGCTTGGTGTATTTCGCCCCGCCGATAATTAAGCACGCGAGTATCGAAGAAACGGGCTGGCTCGATGGCTATATAGACGGGCGCTCTTTAATCTTTACGAGCACGATCTTTACTTTCATGCGCATAAAAAAGAATTAGCAAAGTAATATAAGACGGCCTCGTTTCCACTTATCGACCCTCCGAGCAGCGAGCGCGCTTACTCGCTCAAACGTCGTGTTGTTATTATCGTGATTATCGACGATACACCACCAGCTCGCGCAAGCTCGGCCCGAGCCACGTCTACCACTCTCTATAGGTGTATACGTGTGTGTGCGCATGAAAAAGAAGTCGCCAGTGATCCTTCGAGCTTGATAGCGAGCTTGCGAATTTGCCGGGCTAATGCCGATTTTTTATTAACCTCGTGACTAATGCTTGATTAGAATACCTTTTCTTGACTATTCTTAATTACTTAATCAATTGGAAATATCTAGATATATTTTTTCTATAAATGGTTATTCACAAAGACGTTTAATACCATGTGCCTAGAATTCATGATTATAAGCATTAATTCTTAAACGGCAAGTCTTTAGAATCGCTTGAACTCGAATTTCCTACCGTCTCAAGACACGTAATCCTTGCTCCCAGCCAATAAAGGAGCAAATTACAATCTAGTTGACCCAATATCGAGACTAGATCGCCTATCGATGAGTCGACAAATCGAAATAAAAAAAAACATATACACGACCGGCGCCGGTGGCCCTGCGCCACGCGACTTTTCTATTAAAGACGTATACGGAGAGAGAGAGACGAGGTCGCGCGCGCAGATAGGCACTTTTTTTTTCTTTAAACGCGCCGTGATTTATCGGTCGCGCGCGCGCGCGGCTCTATAATTTTGCGGAGCACACACACGTATACACGTCGCGATATAATACATGCGAAATCGTTGGCCCTGTTTCGCCTTTCTCAGCTGAGCTGACGTCTTTGCAAAAATTACTTTCGATTGGCAACGATTTTCTTCGCTCGTAGAGCGCGAGGCCGCTACGCGCTCTGCATTTTTCGCTGTCGGACGAAAATATGGCATCAAGATAGGTTCGAGTGGGTGGGGGGATATATACGAGCGTATCGCGAGCGCTCAAATTACTTATAAAAGTCAATTATTAGATGCTATCACGAAACAGCCGGTGCGGCATTCGTGTGTTTTGATTTTCGAGGAATTTATGCAATGCATATTCATGTCTCTATTCGAGAAGTTCGACTATACACAATCGGCCAGGCCACTACAGCGCGCTACATTCGAGCTAAATCCGCGCAAGCACGAGAGCAGCGATAAAGGACAATACACATTGTGGCGCGGGCAAACGCACATGGAAAAAGTCGAAGGGCGACGCGCGTTAAGTTTTTTTCCTCGCTCTTTGCCCGATGGCCCCGCGGCACAGCTTGCTCGTATATACAGTCGCGTGCGGCCGCGATGAAATATATTTAGAGCCGTAATTGCGATACAATCGTTATAGGCCGCTCGGTACGCCGTGACCAGATACGCATCTTTCTCTCTCTCTCGCTTATATTCGAGAGTCGGCGGCGGCGCTGGAGGAGGCCGATCGATTAATTCAGCGCGAGCAGCTCGAGAGGGAGCCATGGCTTTTAAACTTCGCGAATCGCCGCCGTGGCTTACGAAAGCGCCCACCTCGAATTTCACCGCCGCCTCTACCCACTCTCTCGAGTGCCCCTCTCCGAGCTCTCTCTACGTGTACGTGTGTACATGCATAAAACGTACGTCCGAGCTCTCAGTCTTTCTCCCCCCGCATTACGCTCTCTTTCGCTCTGCCTTCCTTTTTTACTGCGGCTGAAAAAGGCGGCCGCGCCGCGTATTGCGACGATTCCTGTGTACACGCACGCGCGCATGTGAAGGAGGAACCCTCCGCGAATCCGTAAAAGTAACTTTCTAATTATTCAGATTTTCTAATTAACGCTTCGGCCGACGATGATGGAGCGCCGGTCGCGAGCTTTCCCTCTGTCTGTCTGTGTGTGTGTGTGTGGCTGCCGCGGCTACCCCTTTGCCGTAGTCTTCCAGCCACATCCTACCCTGCTCCGGCCGAGTGGCTTGAGAGAGAGGGAGACTTCGTACTTTTGGAGCTTCGGAAAAACGAATCGCTCGAAAAAAAATACGCCGAAGCGGGTTGGGGATTTCAGGAGAGTTATCGATGAGCCGGCTAATGGGACTTGAGTTTTGAATTAAATTTTATTACTCGATTTGGACGAGCGCGGTGTATTTGCGTTTTTTTTCTATGATTGCGCTGGAATTAATAGCGTAAATTGGAGACGAAATTGTAAAACGTTATCTTTGGTTCGAGACTGGGTATTAGCGGGAGACTGATAATACTAATGATCGAAGAGCGCTTTAGAAACACACGAGCGCTGCTATTTCAAACTCGTAAAAAACGAAATTCCAAGAAGGTGATAGTGCGCATGTAAACTCGCTGGATTCTTCGCTGTGAATCAGTGATAAGCGGGCGCGAAACGTAACGGGAGAGGATCAGCATTAACTAAATGTTGAAAAAATGATAAGGCGCCGTGTGCGAGGGTACAATTTCAGCTGTTACAAAATAAATACACAATAAAAAAGAATCTCGCATTCTCGCTTGTTCACGTGCTCGCGCGGAGACACGCGTTAAACTCGAATTATAAATCTGACAAAGTGTTCTATTTAAGCTTTGATTAACGACCCACACCTATCGAAGCTCAGCGTTCGCTCAGATAACGAGAGACACGAAATCCCATTTTTCTCCTCTATCTTTTTTTTTTTTTAATAAACTACGTTATACGAGATTACATTTTTCCTCTCCTAAAAATCCGGGCTGAAATAAGAAGAGATCCGTCCTCTGTTGCAGTTTGAGGTCCGGTCTCCGGGAAAGAGAGCAGCCCTATAAAAGCGGGTGCGCGGGCGCGCGCGGCGAATATGTGCATCATCGCAACAGACGCAATTTCGCGGGTTACACACGCGGAGAGGGAGCTTCCTCTGGGCGGATTATGAGTAGCGGGCGGGAGGCCGCCGGCCGGAGATAAAAAGAGAGAAGTACGCTCTCGCACAGGAAAAAGCTGAGCCGCCCAGCCTCTGACGCCGGAGGAAGCCCGAAAGAGAGCGAGATGGAAAAAGTGCTGCCTCTCGCGAGGAGGGAGGAAAGCAGGGGGGGGGGGCTGCCTGAAATTTCTGCAAACGAAAAGGGGTTGCTCGCACGGGAAGCTCGCCGAGAGAGCGAGAGGGAGTTATCCGTGCGGCGCTGCCGAGTTTCTATATTTTGTTCTACTTGAAACTTACGAAATGAATATCTAACGATATTGGCTCGACTGCGCGGACGAGGAACCTGTAAACTGCCCGGACCTGGCTCTCTCTCTCTCTCTCCGCGTGTCCATATGCGCCGAGTAATTTTGCCTTCGAGAGAAAAATAAAAGAGCAAGGAGCGGGCAAATATTCCTGGTTAAATTTCCACGAGCGCTTCCTTTTTTCGCCTCTCTCCCATTTTTTTCGCCCAGACGCCGCCCGTGGCCAGCTGCTATACTGTGTACAGCGCGCTCAAGAATTCGAAGCTCCCGCGGGCCTCCCCGGCGTTTAATCACTGGAAAAATCCGCGTCTTCGCCTCCCCGCGCGAGTGTTGATTTTATACGCCCCGGCGCGCGTCTAACCCCTTCGCGCCCCGCTCTTTTATTATTCAGCAGGATTTTTCCGCTTGCCGCAATAACGGCGAATAAATACGAAGCAAGCGAGTATTTTTACACCGTTTAAAAACGCGCAGTACATCCCTTTTATTTCCTCAAAAGTCATAACTCTCCTGAAACTAGGTGGCTCTGCTCCGTCGATAAAAGGCAAATCGACGTCGCTGCCAATATTACGCTTACGCGCGAATTCGAGAGCTTTTGAGCAGAAGGGGAAGCGAGAAAGATAAAACATAGCGGCCGTTAGTCTGTCGTTCGACACAATGGCCGAAGACGCGCGGGCTGCTCCGGGGGGCGCTTTATAAATAGAAGCGCCGCGGCAAGAGAGAGAGAGAGAGAGAGAGCGTCGCGTACGGCTCGTTCCGTCAATCGGCCGTTCTAAAAATCGTCGAAGACGTCGTTCGGATTCTCCTCGCTTCGAGCGAGCGACGCGAGGAAGCGGGAATCTGGGTCGCCTTTGTCTCGCTCGCTCGCTTCTCTCTCTCTTTCCTTGTGACGCGCGCGCACGCTCGGCATGCACAAAATCTCAAACTAAACGAGTGCTCACGCGCGCGCAGCACGGAACAAAGTTCCGTCAATGACAATAATGCCGGAGAGGATTCAAGGTCCGATCGATCCGGCGCTGATGCCGTCACAAGCTCTCCTCGGTGTATGTAGAGGGAGGAGAGAGACGTTATCGCTGCGCGGGGGCGGGAGAGCTGCTTATTTTTGATTTTTAGAATATTGTTTATCGATGGTGATAACGGATGCCAAGTGCGCTAAGTTAATTGCCACGACTTTTGATAAATGAGGGAAAAAAGTCGCTAGACACGCTCGGTCGAGCGGAATTTGCTAATACTAATTTGTTCGACCTATTATTAATTCGTTTCGAAAATATCCTTTCTGTTGTTCGGCCAAATATTTTTGAATCATTTATTTTCTGAAATATTGTTCGCAGTATAAGCGCGTGTATTTCTGTGCATAATTAAAATTAAGTAAACACGAAACGACTGATTTAATATAAATACGCTTTAAAATTAGAATCGGTAAATCGCGAGCCGGGGAGGAAAATCGCGGAGCATGGAAATGTATTCGCAAAGTCAACCGAAGCGAGGAATATAATCTGATTGCAAAAGAGGCGTAATATCGAGTAAGGCTTAAAAAAGAACGAGCGAGAGGTGAGCTCTTTAAGCTCGCTGCCTTTCGGGCACTTATCGACGCGCAATAAATACCCACTCGGTTGCCGACTAATCGACTTTATGGCACAAGGCGCCCCGACTCTATCTCACTCGCCAATATCTGCCAAATCGCTAGCGCGAGTCTCTAGTCTAAATCGTCATTCTCTCTCGCTTGTGTTTATTGCTGTATTTATAGTGTCGCGCGGACGTATGCGTGAGTCGATTGTGCTGGTGCGCCTTATCGCTGGGAATTATCAGCTCGAATCTCGCGCTCCTATCAGAACAAATAATGCTCAAGCTTGCCGGGGTAATAATATATCGGCCGTGCCAGTATGGCCGACTCTCTCTCACTCTCGTAGCAAGTAGCCTTGCGAGCGCCAGTCGCGGCCTGTATATAGCGAAGGCAGCTCGTAAAAGAGCGCTGATCCGGTGTGATTTAGAAGCGGCGAGGAGAGCCGAGAGTCAATATTATTTTTTCCTCCGCGTAATATGTTTCGCGGCGCCGATAACCGTAATGCGCCTCTCTCTCTCGTACATATAAGCGCTCTCGAAAATAGAGACGCACGTCGCAAAGAGAGCCAGTCTATATAGGAAAAGAAGACGATCACTGCTCGTATGTTTGTGTAATCCGATCGATGTACGAGAAAGAGAAAAAGATTCCGCGAGGAGAGGAGCTTAGCTCGTTTGGAGAGCCAGCTGAACGCAGAAAGAGAGAATCCCGCGGTTATTTCTTGATCTGGCGGTACTCGCTCGGTACATTAGCCAACGTGTTTTGAAACACTCGCCGCGCGTATTTGCCTTGGCACGGCCTGCGCAGCTCGTCTTCCCTCTCTCTTTCATCTCTCTGCGCGCTCTTAGCCGCGCGCTCCGGGGAAAAAGGCTCGCTCTGCTCTTTTCGAAAAGCCACGGCTAATTTGCAGGTCGATCCTCCCTCGCGGCGCCGCTGCTGCCTGCGTACACACTAGCTTCTGTCAACTGTCGCGCTGCGAGCGCGGGGTAATTTCGATTCTCGCCGCGCGGTTCGTTACAATAGCAGAGTGAGAAAGAGAGGGATAACGTCTTAGGCGCGACCCACACCCGCAGCTCTTTAGCCGCAGGCTCAAAGCGAGCTTTTGATACTTTGAAGTGGTCATTGTGCGACTTTCGTTTCTCTCGCGCGTTATGCGCGGGAGTCGCCCGATTTACTCGCACTTTTCTTCCACCTCGTCTCTTCTATGTCTTCGTCGACGCCAAAGTGCGTTTCTTCTTTGTCGCACGGACGACACTAAGCACCGACGACGGCCTTTTCGTCCTGTTAGGCTTTTGAAAAATGAGCTCTCGAGCCCGAGCCGCAATTAGCGCTGAATATTTTGAGTAATGACTTGTATCTGCTGCTGCTCGCTTCTTTTTATCTGCTCTCTACTTGCCGTCGTGCAAATATACTTGTTAACAAGCTTTAAATAATTATTTTTTCCTATTCGTTGATTATTGATTTTTAATTAGAGAACTTCAGACGTCATGTACATTATTAAACGTTAAATGATTAATAAATTCCGAGATAAAAGACAGCGCGTTAATTCGCGCTCCATTAACCCTCAATAGCGTCGATCAATCGATATCGTTTTTGTCTCGTCTCCCCCCTCTCATTGACGATCGTTTTCGCTGAAAGATCTCTTTTTCTCACGAGCATTAGCCGACTGACTCTCTCTCTCCGGGCTCCGTTTATTGTCGCAGTCAATTAAAATGCGATCGGCCGCGACAATAAAGTTAGCTCGCGAGGCGCGCGTGTTATTCCGGCCCGTCCCACCACTACCATCAAGACGTCTCTCTCTCTCTCTCTCTTACTCTCGCGCGAAACTTTTTCATCCTTCTTTCTGCTTTGATGCTCGGCCGACGTCGAACAATGCCGGGCTAACGACTCTGAGCTCCTCGAACACGCGGCGCCCGCGCCGCTTTCCAATAAAGACATTATTATATCCGCGAAGCTAAATGCTTATCCGCGTCTTCGAGGGCCGGATCAAGGGGTTGAGGAGGGGGAGGGGGGCAGAGTGCCGGAGACGATTATCGGCTTCTCGATGCCGAGCGGCAAACGATTTCTCGGCATCGAGTGCCAGTAGTGGCGCCGGCTAAAGAGCCGAGAGGGAGAAAACAGTCGCGGCCGTTATATTGCCTCTAAGGAGGATGCTTATTGAACTCTTAGCAAAGGCCACCCCCGCCTTTTTATCGCTACTTTTGCGCGGCCTCTTCGACTCTTTCGAGCCCTTTGTTCGAAGGCTCTCGAGCGCAGAGGTGTCGGGCTACTTGGGCCGACACCTAATCGCTGCCGATGCCTTGTTCCATGTATTATTTTTATGTGAATCGAGTATAGAACATTTTTATTCAAATTTCCTCTTGTTTTACACGCTCCGAAAATGCTGTTTAAAACCGAAAAGCGCTTTTTCTCCTTTTATTCGGACGTTTTTGGCAAGCCGCGAAGAATAAGAGCTCATAAATAGCGCGAAACGTCAATGCCGTCTTGCATTCTTTTTGGATCGGCTCTAAATCTCGAGGCGCATACTTCCAAGCAATGATCATTGATCGAACTCATGACTGCAAGTCGAATTGGCAGCGGGCAGGTCGTTACCGCCCCCGCCGCGTCCTCTTTGTGACTCCCTCGTCGTTTCCGCGGGTGCGCGCTCATACACACATACTTGCTAAGTTATTTTTGCACGCGCAGGCAAATTGGCTTCGCTCTCGGCTTGCCGCGCGCGCGCGCGCGCATATAAACGGCGAGGCTCGCGCGGCGACGGCGGCCGGGTTATTTACCCTGCCGATAAATATACGATAATGTTATCGCAGTCGCGCAACGACGAGGCATATAACGCGCACGACGACGAGTGTCGCGCTAATGCGCGCTTGCCCGAGTCCAGAGAGAGCGCGAATATTTTCCCGATTCGCAATTGCCGCGGCGAGACGGAGGACGGAGGAGAGAAAGAGGGGCTAGCCGAGTGGGGGAGGCTAAAACCGACGGCGCGAACACGACGAGCACGACGACGACGGCGTTCCGCCGCTTTAACGGCCCGTACGGTCCGAAAGTTTGAGATGCCGACTTTTGCTAAATATAAAGCTCGCGAGATGGAGAGAGAGAGAGAGAGAGGGAGCGCTTCGGCTTTGCCCAAAGATTAATGAACGACGCGCTCAGCGAAAAAGCGTCATTTCGCACTATGCACGCGCTCTGTCGAACGAGGTGTATTCTACTTTTTCTTATTAGCCGGCGCGTCTTGGCTTTGTTTAGCCGAAAGAACTGACCTTAATGATTGCCGAGTATATATTTAGAGCGAGATCGCTGATTCTCGGGGAGAACGGATTATATTCACGAGCTCGCGTGCTCTCCGCTCATGGGACAGGGAAAAAAACGACGAGCTGCGCAGGCGCGGCTCTCTCTCTCTCTCTCTCGCTCTCTGGTCATTCAGCGTTTCTGTACTCGCGATGCTCTCCTCTATATCTCCATCTCGCTCTCGCTCGCCGGTAGGTACAAACACGCATGTTCCCGTACGAGGCGCTACACATGTAAACGGGGGCTCGAGAGCGGCTTTTACTCTCGTGCGCGCCGCCGGGTCCCACGTGCCGGCGCGATTAAGCCCGAACACTGCCTACATAACGAGCCGAGCTCGCGCTGTATATACGTATACCAGAAACGCTTACCGAAATAATCGACGCCAAAGTGTTTTCAGCGGCGATAATTGATTTTTTTCCCTACATCTTCCGCCCCGTTAATATTTTAGTGCAAGGGTTTTTAATACCTGCCCTGAGAGGGGATTAGTGTCGTCGGGAAGCAGGACTGACGAAGAAAATACTTTTTTTTTTATTTACAATTCTGGGTTGTTAATTATTAATTCACAAAGGAGAAATCGGATTTCAAATTAGATATAAACTTTAAGGTAAATTCGAAAAAAAAGTTTAGCGCTATACCGCTCTTGCGGATATCGAGATGGGCATATATTCATTTATTCACGTACGTGTCCATTAATAGTTAATTTAGCGGAAACGCGGGGCTAATAAATTTGAAAGGAAAGACGCTTCTCTCTCTGCGAGTGCCGGTCATCATTTTTCCGTCACGTGACTCGCTTTGAAATGTAGCCCCCGATATTTCATCGAGGGGGAGAGAGAGCGACGGAATTAGAAGTGCGCGCGCTTGCGTTTAATCGAGAATGAAATAAATGAGACTCTGAGGCGAGAGAATAAACATTGGGATAGTTAGATTAAATCCGCACCTCTCTATCCTTGGCCTGCAGCTCCTGCTCGTGATTGCTGTTGGGCGTCCGCCTCGGATTGTTGCCGTCTTGGATCTCGGCGCTCTGCGCGTTTTGGGACAGTTGCTGTCCCTCAGTCTTGGAGTTCCCATCGGTCAGCTTGGCGATCTGTTCCTTCAACGTCGTCACCTCCTTTTCCGCCAAAGTCGCTCTCTGCAATCAAAAATGTCAAAATTAAACATCGATTCGACGTTATAAACTTATATGTTTACAAAAGCGACATGCGTATATATAAATGGAATGGCGCTTCGATCGGGATCAAACGATCCCGGCTCGCTTTATAATGCCAGAGTGAATTTTAAGCGCTCGCGGCGAGTATTAACTGCGCGACACGCTACAATTGCAAGCTCGGCTCGAAATAGCCCGAAATAAGCTCGGACCGATGGCTCGATACCCTATACGTGTTATTGTCGCACCTATAACCGCACGCGCGGGCAATCGTAACAATTGTCGGGCCACTTTCGATATATAGGCCGGTCGCGGCGGCGGCGGCGGCCTTTAATCCGCCGAGGCAACAACTCTGTAAATTTTCTACCGCCGCGGCGCGAGATTCGTGAAATTAGCAGCCCAGAGAAAATCAATCAATTTCGCCTTAGGACCTAGTTTCTCGAGCGCTGGATTTTAGTGGTGGACTAGGCGAAAAATAGAATACCGGGAATCACGGAAATTTCCCCGGTTTTAGATCGCGATGGATGGAGGGAAAAAATTATTGGCAAACTTTTCATATTTTTAAACGCTTTTAATTCGGTGGAAGAGATTGAGAAGTTTTAAAAAGTTTGCAATGTGGCTAGCAGTGGAAATGTGAACGCAAGCTCTTGGGATTACTAATTTTTCGAATAATTGACGAGATGTTAATAAAATATTTATTAAATATATAACGGGAATAGTGAAAGATAAATGTGGGAAAAATGGTGCGTAGCCGCGCGATAAATAAAGGCGATTGAGAGGCCGAATGTAAATGTTCTTTTATCCGCCTTTGCGTCCGTGCTTTATTTGTTTTTTCGCGTCGATGACCTTTATGAAGTGGGCTCGTGCGCGCGCTCGCGACAAATAGAGGTAAAGTTTTTATAATCTATATCGATACTTTTTATTTACGAAGCACTCTGCAATTGAAATTACCAATAAAACTTTCACATTCCCTTGGCGGCGTCGCTCTCTCTCTCTGTACAAGCGCTTGGAAAAATCAAACAATGGAATAAATACACGGTGAAAAAGAATTGCACGATGAATAAAACAATGGGGAGCGAGAGGGAGAGGCTCGCGTATCGAGGGGTGGCAGGAGAGCGCGGGAGGAGCAGGAAAAACCTGACAAACCGACGAGGCCTTCGCCCAATAGGAAGTATCAATTTTATCGCGAAAGAAGAGACATGAAAGAGAATTTGAAAATCTACGTCCTATAATTATGCAGCGGGCGCGCGCTTTTTTTTCGCTTCCACGGGACGCTCTCTTTTTCGCGGAGCGCGCGCCCCTTTCGTTGCTACAAAACCCGGACCTTTGTCTACGTTCCAGAGAGAAAGAGAGAGAGCGAACGAAGGCTCGTACCAAAGGCGGGGATTACCTTTTTAAACTTTCCCCATAAAGTATCTAATAAATATTGCTCGCGGGCGCTCGTTGTTCTGCTCGGCCGGATATTAATTATAGATGCTTTTATATTCAAAGTAGCCCCGGCGCCCTCGCTCGCTTTTTTTCTCCTCTCCTCTCTTTAAGCCCGCGCTTTCTCCCTCTCTCTCTCTCTCTCTATCTCTCTTAGGCATTCATCGCCGCGGCGGCGAAGGCTCATCCCTCCGCGGCAACGCTACAACGCTTACCCTCCTTTTCCGTTTCTCTTTCTGTCTATATGTCTCTCTGCGCGCGCCGAGTGCGAGCCCACAATGCACAAGCGATAAACTGACCAGCGGAGCATCGATCCTCCGCCCTGAGAGATCAAGTGCTTCCGTAAGCCGCTTCTCTGCGTGTATATGCATGTGCGAGAATGTGTGCACTTGACGCGTTCGAGCGCGCGACGCGAGAGAGAGAACGGACGCCTCGATGCGCCCGTCGACATTCATAAATGCTAATTCCTTTCGCAGCCGGCGAGCTGCCCGTATTTATCGGCTCTAATTCGCGCCGCGGCGAGAAGCTCGGGAAACCCGGCGCTTTTTATTAGCGCTTGTTTTTCTTTTTTTCACACGCGAGGATCGCACTTGGGAGAGCTATAAATTGTAACTATCGGCTGGTCTGATTGAGTAAGATATTTGAGTGCTAATTAGAGGGAAAAGGAGTTTTGATAAAAATGGAGTATTTTGGCGGGTGCTCTACTTATTTTATAATTTAACACACTTAGCGTAATTACAGGTATTTTTTCGTTGGGAATATATCTAGATCATCGAAATAAAAATAAAACGGTCGAAAGCGTATAGCCAGCCAAACGCCGACGTCACTAATGATTTGTTTATGTCGACAAACGCCGGGTTTAAAAAAGCAGGGAAAAACCTAAAATCAAAAAAATCGCTCGTCCGAAAATATTTACTCTTTTTTACTTTCGACCAATTTAAAGCATTCGTAAAAATATCAATTTCAAAAGCAGTCCTATAAATTATTCAACGAGCGGCAAAGGAAACGTTTCGAAAGGCGAAAACGAGCCATTGTTTCCTTCTTTTTAATAAAGAAGATCGATTCCAGGGCGGCCCGACTAATCACGAAATTGATTTACACCGGCAGTTATCAGCGTTTGGAAATCTCTGGCTCGCGTGAAGCCGAGCGCGGGCGCCGGGGCGGCCGAAAAAAAGGGAAAAAGGGGCGAGGGCGCAAACTGATAAAACGGTGAATAATTCAAGGATAAATTAATGCAGCATAATTCAAAAGCCGACAGGAACTCGCGTGCCGCGCCTGCGTATATATAAAGTTTGATTCGATCGAGAGGGCCGCGAACGCGCGCTTTCCGCGCACCGCCTATATACATATCGATCGACGAGCGACAGCCGCTCGGACAGTTGGCGTTTTATGAATCATACAAATATGTGCGGGCACATGATCCGCGCGTCGAGCGCAAGACGGAGAGACTGACAGTGACGGAAAAATATAGGAGAGCAGCTCGAAGACGAAACATTCGCGTAGACGCACGTAGACGACTCGCGCTTACGTACATGTGGATATGGACTCGCGTCGACACAATGATCGTGCCAATGCGGCTAGTAATGACCCATTGTTTCCTGCAAAAAACCTTGACGATGTTATCGATAATTACGAAATGATACGGGAAGCGTAAATACATATCCGCGCGGGCGAGCGCTAATACACGGCCGCGTTCTCTATACCTAATACACCGAGCGCTCGCGGCTCTCTATCGATAGTTGCACGCTCCGCATCCGGCGAATATTTGTCACGTGGCTCGCGCGATGGAGACGTAAGAAAAACTGACAGCTTGTGTTCCTCGCCGATTTATCTTTACGATGCCGTTTTTTTCCTCGTTTTTTTTTCTCTATCGCAAAGACGCGTCCGCCGGAAGCTCCAGGCTCTGTATGACGCTGTTACACGGCTCGGTGTAAATTACATTGGCTATCGTTATTATTTTTTTTCTGCCTCTCCTCTGGGTTTTTTCTCGCGCTGAAATTCACGATGATATCTCGAAAATGGCAGTAGCGCCTACGCCAGGGCCGCGATTCGAATAGTTTAGCTTTGACGAGAGAGAGAGAGAGAGAGAGAAGGATAATAACGGCGGTATGACGACAGAGTGATTGCCGGTAATTATTCAGCATAAAAACAGGCCGTTATATTGCGAGGCAAGCTGCGTGGGGGAGAGAAATCGGGGCGATTATAGGAAATTCCGCTGATTTTCGGTATTGAGCAATGCGAAGATCGGTAAGGGCTGGGATGCTTAATGTACAAATATTATAGGCGCGTATAGGTGGGCATACACATTGATGCGAGATTAACGAGGCGAACGCGCGAGCGCTGCCCGCTGGCGTCGTTCGCCCGACGATATTTTACTGCCGAATTCGTAATTACTTTAATTGGTTCCAGATGCTAATTAATGACCTAAACATATGCCGCGCTGTATAGATCAAAAGCCGATAGGAGAGCGAGAGGAGAGAGAGAAAGAGAGCTGCTATATGGCGTCGCCTCGCGCTCGCGCATGTGTTTGTCATTACAAACTCGACGATGATGTTATCGTCGCTTTACCGCCGTTCGCCACACAAACGCCAGCGATCGTCCGGCCGCGGAGAATAAAACGGCAGATTGAACGATTGTAAAGGTACCTGCCCGAGTCAAATTGCCCGCCGGCCGATTAATCACTTTGCCAAAGCTCGGCGACATTATTTTAGGTAAATTTCCGCGCAAAAGACCGACCCGTCAAGGAATGAAAATTTTCTCGGCCTGCTGCAATAACGTCCAGAAGAACGGACATAAAAGCCGAGGAGGAGAGATAGAGAGCGATCGGCCGATTCCGTGACGCGGCTCATTACCGCTCGCTCTTCGGTCTTAGCCTTTCGTAGTAACGACCGCGCTGCGGCGAAGGTCGGACGCGATCGCCACCTATGTCATTAGGAGGAGCGCGCCGGCTACTGACCGCGGCCAAGCTCGATTCGCAGCCGCCGAACGATTCGTCATCTCCTCGGCTCGTCTCTTTCCGAAAGCTTAATCGAGAGAGAGAGGCGAGCTACCGCCGAGGCAACTGCTGCCCGCCGCCGCCGATGGTCAAAATCAATTTATCTCTCGCGGGCCTTCTTTTTCATTCCCGATTCGCCAGCTTTAATGACGTTTCCAGGCCTCTCCGGCTTAATGGCGAAATAGATTATTATCGATGATAAAAAATTCGCTCGAACTCGCCGGTTTTTACTCCGATCGGCGAGTTGAAAGGCTACTCGCGCCGGATTTGCTCGCCGGGAATGCGGGGGAAAATGAAAAGGCATGGAAACAGTAATTTGCGTTACGTAAAGAGCGAGGAGCGTTGAATGTCTTCTTGACGAGATGCAAGCGGATCGCGATATGCCAGCTGTTAAGCAGGACGAGCGAGCGCGAGTATAGGCCGGCTGTATGTAGGTATACATGTGTGAGGCTACGCGTGTGATCGACGCTCAAGGGCATGGCTGAGCGAATATCAATTATAATGATTATGCCGGCGCGTCTATCGCGATCGAAGCTCTCAATTATTTTTTCCGTTCGCGAATATATATTTCTGGCGGCTCGGGCTCGATAATGGCAAGCTAGAGTTTCCACAACTCAGCAGATATTCTAATTCGCGCTGGTGTGTATTAATAAAACGTAATAATTAATAGCTCTCTGGGAGCAATTTTAAAGCGAGGCATTATTTAAATTAGCAGCGATCATTGAAATAGCAAAGACTAACGGCCGGTAATTTACTACTTTAACGCACTCGTGCGTGAGATAATTAGCGTATACTCGAAAGTATATTAATTTCGCTTCGGATTCCACTTAATCGTATTCCGGAGCAGTGACGCGCGCTGCAGTTCCAGGGGAGTCTCGCTTGCAGCGGATCCCGAGAAGCGCCTCTCTCTCTCTCTCTCTCGCTCACACTGCGGGAACTCAAAGAAGAAAAGTAGAAGGCGAATAAGAAGGGACGGAGCGCAAAGCATCTGTAGAAATAGCAGCGCTTCTCGCGTCTCGTTCTTCCTGTTAGTCGAGAAAGAGAGAAAGAGAGGAGGATAAGGGAGAAAAAAGAGCGACGGCTATACGGCCGGCGCGCCCCAGTGCTCGGAAATCCTCAACCTTGACTCTCTATATCTTTTACCGATGCGCGCGCGCTCCCCTTACCGCATACTACTACGGCCCGCGACCGCTATTCGCAACTTCTTTCTATAGCCGCAGCTCACTCTCTGCTTTACACGGTCATTACGATTAATCGATTGATTGATTAACAGCCGGGAAATTACGCTGGCTCGACCTGCCGCCTGCAATTTGCTTTAACTTTGATTGAGCCTGGCTGCTCGGTTGATCGTTTAAATTTTAAATTTTTTAAGCGGATTGCTTAATTGCTTGCAGGGTTACGAGCGAGTGAAAAAAAATCAAGCTTAAACTTTTTTTTTTTTTACTAGATACATGCGAGTCGAGTAAAATGTGAGCGTATGATGGGAACAAAGTGTTTAGTTTTTACAATATGTATACCGAGAGCGGAGTCATTATCAAAAATAATGCGCATTTGCGTCGTATTTCCGAGTACAAAGGAGCCTTCGGAGAACGACGATAATTCAGGCGTCGCGAGCGAGAGCGCGCCCAGAGAGAAAGAGAGAGAGAGAGAGAGATGATTCGAAATATACGTACACCCTCGCGCTCTCGCGCCAAGATATGCAAAAGTATCGTTGGCGGCTCGCCACGAAAATGCGACGTTAGGGACGCCGACGCCGCCGCCGCCGCCGCTAGCCGAGAGAGCAAAGGGAAGAGACGGAAGAGCTAAAGAGCACGAGAGCGGGATAGATAGATGAATATAGAAAGAGCAGGCGAGAGAGAGAGAAGCGAGCGCAAATGCCTTATACCACCCTCTTATAATCTCCCGTGGGAGGGAGGAACGGATCAGCCGGTTATGACTGCGGGGTCGTCAGTGTTATACGCTCTTTTCTATCTCCCTCTCTCGCTTTTTTTTTCGTTCCTTGTTGTTCGATGCCGCCGCCACGGCGGCCGCGATATTTCAAATTTTCTCATTACACCGCGAGGTGCGAATGATCCCTTCTCTCTTTCTTGCTCCGCCGCCTCGCACCCGGCCGCGCCCGCCACACCAATCACACCCCCACGCACGCGGCCCACCCTCTGTTCAATCTCACACCAACCAGCCATCAGAGTGAACCCCTCTTGTATTTATTATTAAGATATCGACCGGCGGGCCTAAGCCTCGCGCCTCGTTTCTACGATGTTTGCATCCGATACGGACGCACGTCTATACTCGATGGAACAGATTTTAGAATATTTTGATTTTACAAGTTTTTCACTGGATTAAAAATAGAATTCACTGATCGATAAATTTTAAAAGCTTCAAGATGAAAAAACATTAGCTTTAACTTATTGCAAACACATTTGGATTTCTAGAAAGACATTTGGTCGACTCTCTTCTTTTTTCTCCGGCACAGACCATACACACACACAGATCCCCCAGATGTAAATTACGATAATCAATTAAAGCTCTCTCTCCTCCGGCATAGGGCAATTGATCCTCCGCATGAACGGCTGTGGGAGAGAGAGAGAAGCGGGCAATGGATGCGCGGGCGACATGTGTTGCTCGATTTTAAC